>SMLS01071598.1:0-10685 GCA_004785975.1 Popillia japonica | reverse complement strand
ACTTTGTAGAAATATTATTTATATATTGTGATAATTCCTCTAATTTTCATTCCGAGTATCAAAATTGATTTAGTACTCAACTTCCGATATCTGTTTAGACACTTGAATATGTTTTAACAATAGCGTCGATAGTATCAGACGTGTATCCACTATTACACATAGTATACAGCGTTAGGAAAAAGTCCCAGAACGGTCGAATAACTTTGTTATTTGAAAATTATGATTTCTGAAATTTGGTATGGGGGTATAGTTAATATAAATGCATTTTATGCAATACAGTTTATATTTTTTTCACTTCCGGTTTAATCGGCAATACGTCCAACTTTTCTTTAACACTTTTGAATACAAAATAAAAAACTACGTTCAGGAAGTATTAAGATGTTTATTTTTATTCACAAGAAAACAGTTAAAAAATTAAAACAGTGTCCTAATACAGAAAAAACAAGGTACCTTTGAAAAAAGTTGTTGTTTAGTGTTTGCATTCTTTTTGCCGTCACATTTGACAATTTTAAAAGCGTTTTAACTTTTGCATCGCTATAAATTTACTTATTTTAGACATTGACACATTTGAAAATGGCAGTAAAACTTACTGAATCAGAACGAATTGAGATATTGTACGTGGGTACGGTTCCGTTAAAAAAAAAAAGTTGGACGTATTGCCGATTAAACCGGAAGTGAAAAAAATATAAACTGTATTGCATAAAATGCATTTATATTAACTATACCCCCATACCAAATTTCAGAAATCATAATTTTCAAATAACAAAGTTATTCGACCGTTCCGGGACTTTTTACTAACGCTGTATGTACACCCACGGACTTTAGTTATGTCCGGTATCTAGCGGTACAGCGTGCGCTCCTGTCACCATGTCCGTTTTATCTTAAAGGGAATAGTGACAGGAGCGCAGGCTGTACCGCTAGATACCGGACATAACCAAAGTCCGTGATGATACATACATCCAATTTTGTAAAATCCTCGCATAACGGGTAGAAAACCACTATTCCAGAATTATACTGTCATACTAGTGATCCGTGATTGTTATCCAATTAAGTGAGGCAATTATTGGCAACGAATGGAGATGGGGACTTAAAACGAATACCTAAGTACTATCTTGTCCGTGAAAGCTAATAAAGTTTATACAACTGCACTCATGCATCTCAATTCGTGCTTTCTATGTATCTACTAAAAATATAAACATTTTAGTGAACGATAACTTTCTTATTACATTCACTTAATTGTTATTTTTATGTTAATAAATACTTTCGAGTCCAAACTATGCTTTTACTGCTTCGCTACCAAAAGATAATTTTACAAATATATCCACAATTCAATTTTTGATATTTTGTTTTATTTCTTTGTCTCTATATGACATTATTCAAGCGAACTAGAGCTATTACTTCAATTGATAATTTAAAATTTTTGTATAAAATACCGAGTTAAAGAATAAATAGTTACTTATATACATGTACCATCACGGACTTTGGTTATGTCCAGTATCTAGCGGTACAGTGTGCGCTCCTGTCACTATTCCCTTTAAGATAAAACGGGCATGGTGACAGGAGCGCAGGCTGTACCGCTAGATATCGGACATAACTAATGTCCGTGGGCGTACATAGATGCTATTACACATAGTATACATCCAATTTTGTAAAATCCTCGCATAACGAGTACAAAACCGCTATTCCAGAATTATACTATTATACTAGTGATCCTTGATTGGTATCCAATTAAGACAGGCAATTATTGGCAACGAATGGAGATGGGGACTTAAAACGAATACCTAAGTAATATCTTGTCCGTGAAAGCTAATAAACTTTATACAACTGCACTCATGCACCTCAATTCGTGCTTTCTGTGTATACTACTAAAAATAAAAAATTTTAGTGAACGATAACTTTCTTATTACATTCACTTAATTGTTATTTTTATGTTAATAAATGCTTTCGAGTCCAAACTATGCTTTTACTGCTTCGCTACCAAAAGATAATTTTACAAATATATCCACAACTCAATTTTTAATATTTTATTTTATTTCCTTGTCTCTATGCAACATTATTCAAGCGAACTAGAGCTATTACTTACTTCATTTATTGATCATTCGTTAATTTAAGCTTTTTGTATAAGAAGTTTATGTTTAAAGTTATGCTGTTATAATTTGGATTATTACACGTAAATTCGATGTTCATTTCGATTTTATTTGACTAGAGTATTCATATTTAACTTATCACTCACTTTATTGTACTCTGAATTTAATCTTGGCAATCGTCAAATACGGTAAGATAATATCTTGTCTGAAACATTGTTTGCAGACGAACAAAAGGGAGAATTTGTGTAGGTAGCGGCAGTAGTACAGTGTCAACGTCAAGATATTTGTCCAAGGTTTTGAAAGGGACTCATAAGCCTTTACGGGTATATATAGACGTCCTCCAAGGACTATTGTCCGGAAAGATTTATAACATTCAAGTTTTGTAACATGAGTCCTTAGAAGCAAGTTGCATGACAACTAAAGTACGCAGGTCTAACGCAATTCATATATCACTGAATTTCCTAACGGTGCCTGGTGAACGAAGTACACATTAATCTAACAAAATACGTAAACAAGTAGGTAAATTAAGGTGTATAACTTGGAGTAAGACTTGTATTATAACTGAAATTAAGTTTCGTAAAGAAGTATTCATAATGATTATTTTAAATTAATTCTCGATTATAGCAATTGCGTGATGTTGCTACCGTGACAACAATTTACTACTCTTATTAACATTTTATATGAAATAAAATATTTTCTATTTCAGTGAAAAAGTCTCTTCGTAAGCTTAATTGCAAGTGTTACGTGTGTTACAAGAGATTTATGACTTATTTATCGTAATAGGTTAAATATAATATAGTGGATTGAGGTGTTGGAAAGACAAGTCTATTATACAGGCTGATTCATTTTTGATCCTCACCATTGCGATCTCGCTTATTATTGAAGATAGGCGGTAGGTTTAAATTCGGCAAAGTTGCTAATTTTTGGGGTTATTATGATCCCGAAAAGAAAGTAGACTTAAAACAAATGACGTTCGAGTTATTTGAAAAAAACTGAAAAATCTCATTTTCTTATTTTGCTAGTAGCACTTTTATTGGATCTTGCAGAGGAAAACTAAAGACACATTCTCAAGGGCACTTTTGCTCCTCTATCTAATGGTGTATTTAAAATTTTTATATACCGTTTCGTTTTCTTTGGATCATCATCAACTTTGTTATTTCTTATGAGAGCCATATTGGATTTTAACACAGCTAGAAAGATTTTCTTTTTCTGGTTTCAACCATGTGTCATATGTTGAACACAAAATTTGATATAGTGTGTTAATTGACAAAGAATCTAATTTGGTATTAAATAGGGTAGGTAGCTATGAAATTTGGAACTGTAAATTGCTTAAAATTGAGTATCGCAAAAATGAAAATCGATGTTAAATAAGGTAGCCATGGAATTTTGAACTGAACTTTCATTAGCAACGGTAAAATGGCGTGAGAAGAGAGGCAACGAGAAACAAGATATGTTATGTATTTTTTAGTCATCGAACTAAAATACAACACCAGCGAATACAAATATTTGCAATTTTACCCTGATGTATTTCGATCAAACATTCTACCATAATAACAATAATTCATGCCTTCACATTCCCAACAGTTTGTACCAATTACAGGGGCCATCGGCTGGCAATGAGTTATTATTATGCCTGCGGTTGTTGACCACCTTAAGATGTTGCCTTTCAGCATTTGCCATGGAATCTGGGAAACTACAGAAAACCAAATTCAGAAAGAGCATACCGGAGTTCGAACCCAGTACTGGCGAACTGGGAAGCGAGCACACTAGGCACCGCACTACTAGCTGGTCAGTTAGTACATTTCGATTCATCTGACCAGATGATTTAATTAAAAAAATCTTCGTAGTTTTCTAATTTTCCCGGTAACCAATTAGAATATTCCATTTGTCTTAAGTTATCACCAGGTAATAAACTATGACTAACATGAACTTTGTACGGTTTCAGCTTATTTCAACGCAATTCTCCACGATCCATATTCGACTAAATTTCTGTGAAGATCTAGAAAAATGGAATGATAGGTTTGTAGTCATTTAGGATACAATTATAAAAATACATAATATTATCTCGTTTCTCTTCGTTGGTGAACGCCATTTTTGAGTTACTAACGCAACGATAATTGACAGTTCGTAATTCCATGGCTATCTCATTTAAATCGATTTTCATTTACGCGATACTCAATTGTAAGTAATTGACAGTTCGAAATTTCATAGCTACCTACCTTATTTAATCTCAAATCAGATTCTTGGTCAATTAACACACAATATCAAATTTTGTTTTTAACATATGACACATGGTTGAAATCAGAAAAAGAAAATCTTTCTAGCTGTGTCAAAATCCAATATGGCTCCCATAAGAAATAACAAAGTTGATGATGATCCAAAGAAAACGAAACGTTGTATAAAACTTTTAAATACACCATTAGATAGAGGAGCAAAAGTGCCCTTGAGAATGTATCTTTAGTTTTCCTCTGCAAGATCTAATAAAAGTGCTACAAGCAAAATAAGAAAATGAGATTTTTCAGTTTTTTTTCAAATAACTCGAACGTCATTTGTTCTAAGTCTACTTTCTTTTCGGGATCATAATAACCACAAAAATTAGCAAATTTGCCAAATTTAAACCTACCGTCTATCTTCAATAATAAGCGAGATCACAATGGTGAGGATCGAAAATGAATCAGCCTGTATATGTGCAAATAATTTTACGTGGTAAAATGTATTATTTCTAGTGAGTTTAATATATCTTCCTTTATATTGTGCAATAATATGTATGTGTAACTGCGACGAGTACGTATAATCGTCGTCTGCTGTGTGCTGCATGCAAGTTTTCGTTAAAACTATATATTCTTAGGTTCAAATACTTCTTTCAAGTACTATTACATTCGTCACCCATACCATAACATTTATTTGATATATTTTTACTCATTTTGCATTTTATATATTTTATTGATTTTGTTTTTTGTTATTATGTTATTATGTATTTCGTAATTTGTTTCTAACAGAACGAACTGTATTTATTTATGTTTTAGTTATGCTTCCCAGAGTATACACTTATCTGTCCAATAATTTCTAAATTAGAGTGATTAGTTTAAAATAATAAATAAATTATATTAAATTACGAAGGTATGCACTAACTGGTTCTAGTCATATATTATTGAAAAATGGTTTTGATTTATTCGAGTTAATTGAGTAAGCGCTAATTAGTAAATATAAGGCAATTACTTAAGTAATCCAGAAAATCTATGTCCTAATTGTATAAGTGGGATACTTTAGATAATTTAAACAGAAAATCGAAAAGCATATAGCGATACGCCCAATATATTGTAATTTAACAATATTAATAAGATTAAAATTGGTGAAAGCTATCGTTAAAATAGTACAATAGGATTTTACTAATCCATACATTACACAAATATTACAGTTAGATCATCAATCTATTTTAGATTGCAATGACTGTATACATATGTAAACAAATTTGGGTGTGGGTGATAAAAACACAAATTAGCCTCAAATTGTTGGCAAAAGCTTTGTGTACCCATCTAAAATGTGATCAACAGAAGTTGACACTAGGTATACGCTAAAAGCTTTTCTATTATATACTAAATTACTGTTATAATGTGTGCTGTTCCTAGTTTTTAATACTATTAACTAACATCCCTTTAACCATTGCATGTATGTATATGATGTTGATAATGTACCTCTTGATTTTATAAAGTTGTGTACTTTTAGTTTGACAAGAACTGTTTTACGTTTAACTAACTATCAGAATTTCTGTCTAAACTACTGCAAGTTCGCTTGCAAAATTACATTTTGTTTTATGAATTCTTAGATTCTGAAAATTTAGTTTTTTTTATGAACAAGAGCTTAATTTTTAATTCCTTTTTGTATACATATGTTGTAACAAATTTAAAAATAAGTAGCAACTACGGAAAGAGAAGCGAATTGTATGGTTTACATAAGAAGCAGTATTTGCAATTTTTGCTATAAGATTTTATACCATTGACAGCAATAATTATTTAGGATCTATTATACTCTGTTTCTGATCGAATATTTATAGTTAATAAAATTTGAAAATTGTTTTCTGGTATAGCCGAAGGAAATATTAGTATATGTACAGTTCTAGAGTATATTTGATAACTACTAGAGCTTTTTACGAGTACTACTAAACAAGCACGAGCAACAGCGAGTTGATCGTGTGCAAATTTACCCTTAAAGTTAACATCGCCAGTTATCACAATCGAAACCGGGACAAAGTAGAAACTCGGTCATCAGGGCTGTTCAGGGCTTGCACGAATGAGTTTTAGTATGACATAATAACAATATCAATGATGAGACTTCGGCGTACAGAATGGAACTTGATGTAATGACATTTCGCCGTAACTTCTAGAAAACGTTAACAAAGAGTCACCGACGAGTTTTACAGCATATAGGAATGACTACAACGTGATCTGGCGGTATTCTAATGTGAGACCCTAAAACTTTTAAAGCGTTCGAGAATTTTCAGGGCGACAACGTTTGTTCTTGTCGGGCGTTGAATGTGTGTGCATCGGCAGTCCCCTGGAATTTTTAGGATAATTAGTAAGATTGTTCGCGTAATTGTTATAAGTTGCTGCAATAATAACTTGCTCAAGTTTAATCGCTTAATGGAGATGGTTATTGCTCGTCGAAAGGAATTGAAGACATTCTGCAGATGTCGTTATAGCCATGGTAAAATTTGTTTAATTTTACCATGTATGTATGTAATTGTAAGTTGTCATATATGTATTTGTGTTACTTACACCATATATAAAAGCGTTTAGATATAATTATTTTTATAGAAGCTTCTTAACACCACAACAGCACAACAAAGTCAGGGGCACCTATTGTAAATGTTCATACATCTGTAATATTTTTTAAAATAAACAAGAAAAACCATCACTACTTGTTATTCCTTAATAATAGTGGCATATCATATAGATTTATACAGGGTGTATTTGAAATAAAAGTAAAAAATATTAAGAATGGTTACATACAATTATGTAGAATATAAATTGTTCAATTACGACGCGAATGCCAAAATTAAAATTTCTTTTATAAATTGTAATATGCGCCGCTTATGAATCGAGATGTGTTCGGAATGTTTACCTCGATCGAACTAACGCAAAACATAGCAAAAACAGCTGTCGATGTTATAAAAACTACGAAATAATGCTGATGTGTCAGTTGTTTTTTAAGTAGCTTTGAATGCAGAGTTGAATATCAATGTGATTACGTATGAAAGTATTATTGGAGCTTTTATTTTAAATGTATCCAATCTATGGAATTAATTTAACAACGATTGAAAATCATTTAATTGTTGTAAAAGTAAAACTATTGTTGTGAAATAAAGATAGTTTCGTAGTTGCAATTTTTGAAATCGTAGTCGAATTTTTCCTTTTTATTAAAGAATTGTTGGTTCCATGTCTGTAACATCTACATACATTCAACATTCGTCACAGACTGAGTCTGTTTGTGCGTTGCACACATTTTAAATATCGCCTATCGCTACACCTGCTCTGCGCTAGATATATTTGTTAAAACACAGTGGCATATGTAGATATCATATATTTATTAACTATAATTCAATTTAATAATATATTCACGTTGTATAGGATTGAAAAGCGCGTGTAATACAGATTTTATTTATATATGACAAATTATACAATTTGCAGTTTATAGTAAATCAGTTATTCGCTATTGACTATTTATTTATGCGATAAAAACACTGTCCAATATACCATACACATTACAGTTCAGCATACTGAGAGTTCTACAATGCGAGCAATAATATTTGAAGCGTAACAAAGAGACTAAATATGGTGAAACGAACTATACATAAGGGGAGGAATAATTAACCTAACCCCCAACATAACAACATACATAACTAAATGACAGACTATTACACTACTTGACAGCAAATTCAAATGCAAACGAATTATGGGTAAAGGTCTAATTAGAAGAAACATAGTTTTGATACAATTAGAAGCAAATATGGAACCAGCACGATTCAATCTTTGTTGCTCGCACGTTTGTTATAGACATCTAATAGGTATGCCATACCTATTTGCTATTGATTGTGCAGTGTAATGTGTCACATCGATTATTTGTGTTTTATATTCTTCGGAGCTAATGCAGTGGGTTTCCACTCTTCCATAAACTAACATTAACTTTAACAAATTTGTACTCGGTGTGTAAATAATACATTAGCTAAATGGCTAAATTAGTATTTATCTTTCCCAATAAATTCGTTAAGTATTTTTTCAGTAAGTTGTACAACAGCCTGTGTCATAACGAGGCAATTACAACGTGCTGAATCAAAATGAAAAATACCACCACACAATTAACCAAAACTAAGTTTCGACAAAATTTATATTTAAGAATTACGTTAACAGAATTTTTCAATGAGCTGAATATATAAAGGATGAAAAATAGCTAATATTGATAGATAACATAACATAGCAGCATTGAAATTGGCATTATTTAACGTGATAATGCGCAGGGGATGTCCTACTTAAACTTACAATATTTAATTTTAGAACATCCACTAATTCTCAAATAGGAGTATCTATCATTTGTTGCCGACTTCTATAAATACAAACCTCCGACCTTCCTACATGCTACATTTAATTGTATTCAAAAGAAATAAGTAACTGCTGTAGTTACCTTCAAATATATCGTTGCTTCATTCAAAGACTTCTGTATGCTTTCTATTAATACTACATGTACTTAGCAGTTAGTTTTGAGAAAGTGGCTCAATTTACTTTGGCTATTAATCGAAGCTGTAAATACAACGGCACAACAAACACCGCAAAGTAGAGAGATATTTCGTGAATAATTTTCGTTAATTGCCAAAGGAACTCGAATTCGCGAAAGATAAACATCGCTTGGTGAAGATGACATGTATTTCAGACGTCAAGCTCATTAAATCCGAGTGGCATGTTTAATTCAAACTCCATCCTAATTACGACTGAGTCCGGAGAGAAAGCAAAAATAATTCCGTAGTGCGATAAGGAAAAACATCACACGTTTAATTATATGTATGTAGACACATACCTTCGTTCCTAAGACAGTTGACCCGTAAATAAAAGGGGTTCTAATTTAAACAGGAAGCAGGAGACAGAAGGAGATAGAAGAAGACCCAGTTTTACTTCTTTCCCGGTGTATACTATCAGAGGAGCGTTCCTCTTGAGTCGTCTTATAAAGTGAAGAGTGTTAATGGATTGTATACGACGGTATACTGAGATTGCAACCGCTATACCACAGCTACCGGGCGGTGGCTGTAACAGTAGTGCGATGGCAGTACAGCATTAGGTAGCTACCGTCGAGTTAATCCAAGCCTCATTACACCGATCTCCACCTCCTCCATCCTATCGCACTAATTGCGTTATATCAGTACATGAAACACGCCTTTGAGATGGGCACGTGACGGGAATTCCGGAAAATTGCGAATTAGGAAACCGGTAGACTTTGTCGGTATTTTCTTTCCACTAAGGTACACATCCACATGCTTCTCTTACTTATTCGTAGTTTCCAACTATTTTAACGATGAGAGCAGCATACAAACGTTTTATTACACTTCCTCTCCCATGTAATATTTTTGTGATCGCCGAAAATTTGCTTAAACCTGCATTGCATAGGTAAAATGGATATTTACCCTAGCAACATAAGGGATATAACAACTGCTGTTGCAAAATAGTTGCTAGTTGAACTATAATGTGGATGTCAAGTTCAGGCTAGCGATACTTAATTGTATGGACCTAGAAAGAGAAACCTTCATAACTTAAACTAGTTGGCCAACAATAGCTAAGCATTTTTGGATTAAGGTTATTTTATATTTTTTATTTTAGTAATATGATTGATATTATTATACTATATTGTTATTATTATATATTTTAGTAATATGATTATCAAATTCTAACAATTTTAGGGTAATAAAAAAAAATTAAAATATTGTGGTAAGTATGTATATAAATAGTATAAAACGACCTAAGAAGTGCAGTCAGTTATTGTTTGTTCATATTTTACATTTGAATTTTTCATATTCTAGTTCATATTTTATTTTATGTGTTTCAACCACAACAGTTGTAGTGTGTATTATTACTACTTCACCAACTTGGTTAGGTTATAATACATATCGTATTTTCGTATGTGATTCTTCCTCTTTATACTGCTAACCATACACAATTACTGTCCAACCGCAAACATTTTTTATTCTACGAAATTTGTAAACATATTCTACAAAAATAGTATATTAGTAATGATTTTCTTCATAGCAAGTATACATTTACATTGCATTAAATTTTAATTTCGAAAAAAGAAGACATTATTGTTTTAAGAATTATACGCTGATAACATATATTTTTTATAGAATAATTATATAGTTTCTAGCTAAATTAGCTTATTATGTCGAAGAATTCAATTAAAATGAGTGTGTAGTATTAAATTCATAAATTCTATACGATACAAAATGTCACTTTAATGAAATAACAAGCAACGAACAACAGAAATTCGGCATAAAACCGTTATAATTTAATTTTTATAATAATAACATTCAACCTTTAATTTGTAGGTTGAATTTTTTTT
>SMLS01071597.1:0-14744 GCA_004785975.1 Popillia japonica | reverse complement strand
CTTGCATAAAAAGGTAGCGACGGCACCACACTGAAACGCCGAACGATGTGCCGTTCGACTGCAAATCACACAACCGCACGTGCATAAAAGAGGCCTAAAGCAATACTTGCTTTATATGCAAACAGGAAAATCTAGAAGGCTTAGATCTGACTATCTTCAATGGTTTATTCTCTTGAACCGGAGAACCATATCACTGCGATTCCAAGAACTCAATACCCAATGGTATTCGATTGATAATCATTTACTTCTTAGTCTGGTAATTCTTAAAATAGTCTGCAAACAGCTAGAAAATTATTTTAAAAATGATCAGATTTGACAACATTACAGTTACTAATACTTGTAATACTTTCACAGTTCTCACTTTTGTAACAACCAAAATATTTGTAGTAACTGTCAAATTAACGATTCGGTTACTTTTTACAATTGAAGAGTGTAACTCCTAAAAGCTCTAAGTGCCAATTTTGTATCTACTTTTGAGAAAAACGAACAAAATGTACAGGAATTACAGTACCAAATTCATTGTCTTCGCTATCTTGAAATCGGTAGCAAAACGCTCAGATATTCTTAGCCAGGCCTCTTCGCATATCATTGGGCTTGGTATTTAGATTCTTTTTCATGCAAAGTCAGTACCATGTGAAATTATGGCACTTCAGAAGTTATACTCTTCAATTATTGTAATAATGGTTGCCAGTTTTCTCATTTTGACAGCTGTCAAATTTTAAGAACATTCGTTTTTCGTAAATTTGAACTTGTTGGTATTCTAATTCTTCTGAAAGCTATCAAAGCACAAAAGCACGGTTTCCTCACTACTTAAGTCATTAAATTAGGTAATGAATTTCTAACAGCAGTCAACCAGTAGTACATATAAGTTATTTGATTGTTTCAATAATAATGTTTGAAAATTCGTGACAGTAATCGTTTTTGTTTAAATGTTAAAAAAGAGATTTGCAAGAAAGGGGGTGTGGTGCTTCAAAATTTGGTAATATTTGAATGCATACATATGCACCTACAGTTCTTTCGTTGAATCTTTGCCGATACGTCACCCGTCACTTTTTATAAGCTAACCCACACGATTATATGTTCTGCTTGCCTAATATGCAATTTAGAAAGAAACAGAGAATGACAGGTTTGTGTGATTCGACTAGTAGATTCGGCATGGGCCGTTCGGAAAAAACGGTGGAAATTTATGACGTATCAGCAAAGATCCAGCGAAAGAACTGTATGTATGTACAGAGCTTTTATTTAGAATCGAAACCCACGTGATATATGACGTAAGATGACGTAAATAATATGTTGGTAAAACAAATAATATCCTAAAGCTGTCTAACCGGTAACCGGTCTAACCTGAAAGTTGCAAAATCGATATTTGACAGAAATACATACATTACAGAATTTAACCTCAAACTTCATTTGCATTGTGAATATTATTTATTTTTAACTTGCAGTTCATATACATTAGCGTTCTGATTATAAAAAATGGAAGTTGGAACCAAAAAAGGGTGTAAATTTTACAGCGGACGCAAGCAATATACTTAGGAAAATTATAGGATAATTATAAAACAACTACAACAAGGAGTAACTTTTATTTTTAGTTGTCAGTGGAAAATTATAAATGGTGTTCAATTTTTTCAAGTATGTAATAGAAAAGTGTTTAGTTCCTTAAACCAAAACGGGTCGCAAATTCGAGATCCCTTTTTTATCTACTGGCAATCTTACAGTATATGGCTCGTTCATAACGTATCAGTTCAGCTATATCTTCATAGCCCTCACTACTTGGTAAATAATCAACGATATAATTGATTAGAATGTATAAAAAGTCAGTACCTAAGGTTACATAAAATTTCTTTCTTCGTACACTAACATATGAATCGGCCAATCAGATAATACCATTTAACTAACAGTATAACTATTCACAATCTGACAGTTTATCACCTTAGAATTATGCTTATTTTCCTGATATTTTTTCCACTTCTAGGTCAATTACAACACTCACCAAAACCTTTACAATATAATTTGGTTTTTGTTACAACTTCATCAGTGGATTAAAATTGAGATTAGAATTATGTACATTATGATAAACAGCTGCAAAATTTTATCTGTCAGTTAGTAAGTACTATCTGTCAGTTACTTAGCTGTCACATTTATCCAACATTGATAAACCCTCTCTTCAACATATTTTACTTTTCAAGAAAAATTCTATCAACAAACCTCTGGAGCCGCTATGGGTTCTCCCCTTTCCCCGGTGGTTGCTAATATTTTTATGGAAGCTTTTGAATCCACAGTTTTAGAACACGCTGATCTGAAACCGAAAACATGGTTAAGGTGTGTTGACGACACTTTTATCGTCTGGCCTCATGGCAAAGACACCCTTCCAACTTTCTTGGATTTTCTTAACAGTCAACATTCTGACATCAAATTCACGATGGAGATTGAAACAAACGGTTCCCTACCATTCTTGGATGTATTGGTTACTAGTTTGGAAAATGGTCACTTAGGACACTCTGTGTATAGGAAACCCACGCATACGGATCGATATCTTCACGCCAAATCACATCATCATCCAGTACAAAAACAATCAGTGATCAGCTCCCTTGTTCATCTAGCATTTTCAATTTCCCAACTCCATAATATCAACCAAGAGTTGAAACACGTCAAAACAGCTCTTCTTCAGAATGGATATAGCTCCAGCAACATACAAAAAGTCATAAACAGGCACTGTCATCCACGAATTCCTAAAAAGACACCAGAAACCACCAGTCATCAAATTACCACCGTTCTCCCCTACATTCACGGCGTTACTGATCATATCGGCAGAATTCTAAGAAAAACATCAAAACCACTTTCAAACCCCTTAACAAAATCTCGCAAATTCTTCCCTCAGCCAAGGACGCCCGTCATGCTCTCTCCTGTAAAGGCATCTACAAAATTCCCTGCGATTGTGGTTCAGTATACACTGGCGAAACCGGATGCTCAATTTAAACCAGGATCAAAGAGCATCAACGATACGTTAAGACGCGGTTTTCAGCGCATTCAGCCTTAGCTGAACATATCCTCGACACGGGTCACAAAATTTGTTTTGATCACACATCTGTCGTAAGTAAGTGGCAGCACTATTTTCCTCGCAAGATAAGGGAAGCGATAGAGATCAAAAAACATCCCCAAAATCTCAAGCGCGACGATGGTTACCAACTCTCTAGCATTTGGAAACCGGTCCTTTCCGCTTCAACGGCCAGTGTTCACTGATCCGCATTGCTGCACAGTCGTATATATACCCCTGCAACTCGGTCTTTCCTTGTCAGAGGGTGTTCGCCTCTAGCGTGGTTGACACGTCGAGTTACCGTGACCTTCTGACGCCCATCACCTACCAGAAGGTTTTCGCCTCTAGCGTGGTTTACACGTCGAGTTACCGTGACCTTCTGGTACCCACCCAGTTTACCTCTTTTGCTCCTGAAGAAGCCGCTTACATTAGTGGCGAAACGTCGTCGTTTATTGTATATCTTGTGCATTTTATTTTTATTTTTATTTTGTACTGTATATATTTTATTAATCATGACACGGTCAACACCCGGAAACCCTCATTATATTTATAAACCCACCCTTAGTTGTGTTGTGATTGGCCGCGTTCGTCAGACACAATCGCTAGGCAACTGTTGGCAACAATTCTGGTGAACGTTGACTTATGCTGCAAACGTGTTTAGCAAGCGGTCGCCATTTTTCCGAGCGTAAAAAAATTATGCTTATTGCTGCAAACGGTAATCAGTATTTGAAATTATGGCGGTAGCATAGATCGGTCACCAGATACCTATGCAACTGTCAACATGTTCGTCAACCTAATAGCAAAACACGTTTGTCTGCTGTGGTCTGACGAACGCGGCCATTATCTACAATATAAACCTAAGCTGTAAAATTTTAATATATGCAAATAAAAACTTTTTGGAGGAATTTCATTTTTAAAAATATGTATACCATACCTGTTAACTGGGTTGCATATCTAAAAGAAGTCACGTGGGTTTCGCCATTAAATGAAAGCACTCTATACATATATCCAATATAAAAAATTTGTTAAGCCAGTTTATGACTTTTTGTAAGTATGAGCAACAAAAAAATATGTTTCACATTCCATACGTATTACACTTAAAATATGAAGTCTTGTGAATCTTGCAATCGATTTGAAGGTGCATATTTATTTTATATGGTATGTTATTTTTTTTAGTTTATTAAAAACTGTAAATTGGATGAATGTGGGCAGTATCAGCCGTGGGCAATAAATTATAATAATACTGCTTATAAAGTATATTTATTTGGTTAACTAACGAAACATCACAATAAAAGTACTTATATCTGGTCCATTTTAACACGAACTTAAAAACAATTTGCATATTTTATTCCTACTGAATGTTCAATGTCGCAAAATTGAAGTTAAAGGACAGTAGTGACGACGTACTGGCTGTTGTGGAAGACATTGGTGCTGGCAATTTTGCAGTCACATCAGTACGATTTGGTAGAGATACATGAGAGACAATCGAGTGGCCTGTACACCGAAGGAAACTGACTTCAAATTCTTGTTAATTAAAAGACGTTCACAACTTTGTCTACTTAAAACTTTACAGCACTTTTCGTTTGAAAGTTTACCAAAAGAAAGTCGTCTGTGATTATTGTAACTTCGTCAGTTAGAAGAAATTGATTTACCATGTCTTCGTCAGAAAATTATTCACTAACCTCGTCATCGGAGACACCTCTGAATCTGATGAATCCGAAAGTATTTGCTTGGATCTCTTTCCTTTATTCGGTATTTTAGTTACAAATATATTTCTTGTTGCTTTCGTCAACGTTCTTTCCTGTTGCTTCTTTTTCGATCCTCTCTAATAGCTTCTATTTTTTCTAGGTGGTCCTTTTCGGGTGTATCGGTGTAAATTTGCGATTGTCCCTTGCGGTTTCCAGCTCTTTTTTTGCCTGTACGACTATTTTCGTATATGGTCTAACTTCAGGTATCAATTTGCTTGTTGGCTTATGGAATTTCATGGAGCACATTCAGTCAGGCTGAATCTGCCCCACACAATGCGGCTAAATCTGCCCCACACAATGCGGTTGAACATGCCCCATCTGCATCTGCATCAAGACATTCCTCCCTACACCCACAAAATATACTTTTAGGATAGTAATGTTCAAGGACAATTACAAGTAATATATGACAATTATGCTGCAGTAAACAGTTTTAGAATGTCAACAAAAATACAGCTTCTACAACGAAAAATATAACCTCGCAAAAACTGACCTGCCAGATCCGAAAACAGTTAAATTCTCTTTATAAAGACACTAGTTAACTGATGCACACAGAGAGAAAGACATGGTATTGCTATTCTCAACCTAAGGCGCCAAATTCGAAGTTCTTAGATTTTAAAGGGGTGGCCAATTGTGCCCCATAGCTGAATCTGCCTCCTTTTCCCCTACATGGAATAAGCTTAGTAATAATTAGACAAAACCAGATTAGACAAATTAACTATAGAGCAGCTTACGGACTTCGTTGTTTAGGTGCAACCAACTCCAGACGGCTAGAATATATTGGGCACATAATACGCCCCTTGGCTGAGGTGCTGTTTCAGATGTATCCATCTATAAGAAAGACTTTGGTCATATTTCAGTAATCGATAGCAAAGACTAGACTCAAACACCAAAACATCTTATTTATTTAAGTATGGGTTGTTAATTAAGTTGTCATTGGATTAATGGGAGAAAATAAACTTCGTCTAGACGTATTTTAAAATATCAGTGTTATAAATAGTTTCACATTTATAAAGGAAATATGGTATAATGGCAGTCGCTCATACTGCGTCAAATATTAATGGTACTATTAAATTTTTTATGATTGGTTAATTGAGTGTACATGTACAAGTCGCAATGTTTCCTGTCGTAAAAGTATTATATTGAGTGGTATTAGGAGTATTACACCCAGAAGGAATCATTTGTCTAACTTGATTTTTTGGCAATGTGATAGTTTTACATCCCGTCTAGGCATCGACAAAATGAGATGGTCGATATCTGCTTGTGGCACCTCGTTCCAAGCAACTTGAACTTCGTTGATTAACTGCGCCAAAGTTTGTGGAGGTTGGTGCAAAGTGAACAGTCTCCTCCCCATGATACCCCACACATGTTCGATGGGATGATAAAAAGTTGACATTCTCATCATAGCATGCTTTAAATCACCATTTTGATGCAAAAAAATAAGTTGAACAAATTACTCCTTCTTGGTGTAACACTTCTAATGTCACTGAGTATATATAAGATTTCAAATATTATAAGTTAACCGACCTTAGGTAATAAATATAAATAAAAGCGCTTGTATAGTGCCACTTTATACTAAACGTAAAAACCAAACAAAGTGAGACGCTTTTGCTCACTGGAGTAGATCGTAACATGTTGTCTAACATCAAAAGAGTAGCAGCTTGTTTTGTGACTTGGAACATTGCCCTATTTTTAATCTACGTATTCCATAATTTAGTTCTATTTTTAGTTGACACATTATTATTAGAACCTACAATAGAACACTATTACAACGATAAACTATTAATAGCTATTTCATCTCAAACGTTACTATTGAATAAATATGAATATCACTCCTGAAATTGAGTCGACCTGCCAATCGTAATAGCATAGATATGCAATATTCCAAATGCAAAGTATGTCTGATACGATCGTCTTCGACAAACCGTATTCAGCTGACATGCGACCCCTAACATACGAGAAATTCTGCCCCCCCTATAACTCCACGAATACCGCGCATAAATTTGGCTGTCGTCGAAGATGGGGGAGGAAGAGCTTTTTTTCGCAATCCTCAAACAATCGCAGATAAATCTAATAACTTTTTCGGAGATCGTATATCGTGCATTACGAAGTTTACGGGGACTCGCCTTTATGTTATCTCCGCTATCTGAATTTGAATTCGTGTTTGCGAAAAAATTTAAAGTAAAGTGGAATTATAATTATTAATAATTTGAATAATAAATATTTGAACGATGAAAAGTTACAAAAAACAACTTGGGGAATTCAAACAATCAGAACCGACAAACAAGTTAAATGAAGTACATAGATAAATATTTAAAAAACAACTTGTTATTCTGGATGGAGAAGGAGTATCATCAGCGAAACAATAAGAGTAAGTATGTATGTAGAGAGCAAATCGATAGAGGATACACCACTCGATCTAAGTACCAAACTATACAAGGCACTAGATGCTTGAAAGCTATTCTTGAGTGTGTTTATGGATTTACACAAGGTTTTCAACACTATAATTCGCACTTATCTTGTCGAACTAGACTGGATGAACTACGAACGTGGTACTTAAATTACAATAGAGTTACTTACATATACGACAAAAAGACAGAGATACAGATTGGACAGGAACAATTTTGAATAGGTATCCAGTAGTACACCTTACATCTAATATTCCACTACATTTTTTCTTTTATTGAATAAAAAATGAAAAGACATCCATTGAAGTTTTTTTTTCTGTAGATGGTAGAAATTGTACTTTTGCCAAGACAAGGACGTATACCGAATATACAAAATTTCTTCTTTGCTAACTTCACAAAATTTTCAGCTATGGCTTGGCCGAGTTGCCGTGACCGTTTGCCTTCCCTAACTATTTTTGCTCCTAAATTAGTCACTTAGAAATCACTTTGAAACTACTTCTATTACTGTGTAACCAAACAGTACCTATATGTATTTTTCTTATGTTGCTGGTACTTTTTTCCACTTCTAGGTCAATTATAACACTTTAAATTCGATTAAAGATCAATTTATTACAGAACCTTTACAAATTTATTAGGTTTTCGTTACACAACTTCTTCAGTGGAATAAAACTGACACTTAATTCGTGTCAATTAATAAACAAGTAGCCATGCCTATCAGCAAAATTATCTACAGACAAAGAAATTTAGTGATACCTACATATATAGGATTATGTTTACAATATCGTGGGCAATTTAAGATATTTTTTTAAAATGTAACTTTATAATGAAAAAATCCTTATATCACTGTATTTTTTGTCAAGCTTTAACAATTCTGTTCAATGACTAGGAATATAGTAAAACTAGCCCACAAAGCAGATCGTTAGGGAAGCTTACAATCTCACAATTTCTAAAAATTGGACATCCTATAAACCTCCTCAAAAGTTCGAGTACATTAAAATCATTAAAAGTTTGCGAGAAAAAGAC
This sequence comes from Popillia japonica, assembly GCA_004785975.1. Lineage (NCBI taxonomy): Eukaryota > Metazoa > Arthropoda > Insecta > Coleoptera > Scarabaeidae > Popillia > Popillia japonica. Next base: position 6,531 of record SMLS01071597.1, on the reverse strand, counting down.
TATTTTTATTTGAAAGCTGACAGAGGGAACAAGTTTGATATTTTAGATAAAGAGGATTACTACGATAGCGTTAAGGACCAATTGAGTAGTGGTTCTCATAAATCGATTAGCAAATAACCTTTGCCTCCTTAGAGACATAAACAATGTGTTTAAAGCATGCAACCTTCCTACTACCGCACCAGACGTAAGCTACATGTTACCAACCCTGTTATCCCAAAGTTATACTGTTTACCCAAAATTCATAAATTTGGTAAGTTGGTGAGGTCAATTGTGTCGGTGATTGACACACTGACTTCCAAGCTTTCCAAATAGTTGACCAGTGAATTTAATAATTTGCCTGTACAGCAACCCAGTTTTTCAGTCAAAAATTCATCGGAATTTATTAAAGAAATTCTAAATATCCAGTTGTTGGAGGGTGAAAAATTAATTTCATTTGATTTAGTTCCCTTTTTCCTAGCGTACCGATTCCAGACACCTTGACATACCTGAAGAACTTGTTGATTCAAAACGATTTGAGCCAACAACGCGTCCAGGAATATATTCGCCTAACTACCATCCGCATGAAGTAAAATATTTTTCAATTCAACGGTAGTTTTTACGAACAGCTGGAAAAGACAGCAATGGGTAACTGTTTGTCGCCCTTTTTAGCTAGTTAACCTTTTCATGAGTCGTTTTAAGAAGGACTTAGAATCGACGGGTGAATATTTTCCTATGGTTTGGCTAAGGTATGTGGATGATATTTTCGCAATTTTCGACACCAAGGAATGTCATATTGACAATTTTCTTAACAGTTCAAATAATCAGTTTCAAACCATAAAATTTACATATGAGAAAGTGGAAAACGATCGGCTACATTTCCTAGTACCTTAGTTATTGGAAATAAGGATCGTTTAGAATTTAACCTATAGAAAACCTATAGAAGAGAAACCAGTACACTTCGTTCGCTATATTCTTTCAGACTCCCATAATTGTGCCCAACACAAAATGGCAAGTCTGAATTTTTTGGTTCATAGACTGCTCACCTTTCTCTTAAACTGAGATCAGGTATGATAAAGAGTTAAAGTCATAAAAAAAGGAGCCAGGTGTACTGGTTTCCAACCTCAGATTATCTATAAGTTAATTAGGAAGTTAAATTATAAGAATTTTTTGAAAAAATTCACGACTTTTCGAGAAGATGTCATAACTATACCTTTTATTACCCTTCTTTTTGCTCCCTTTATCACTAAAACTTTGAGTAAAATCTTCAAGGAGCTGGATTTTAGGATGGTTTACAGTTCAGGCGCTAATTTGAGAAGTCTGATTGGTAAACCTAAAGATAGAGTACAGCCTTTGGAAAAATCGGGTATTTATGAAATTAGTTGTTAACAAAAATATATTGGGCAAACAACGCGTTCCGTCTCAACTAGATTCAAAGAGCATATATGGCTAATCTTAAACATAACATAATTGGGAAGTCTAGGGTTGCCCAACATATTTTCCAAATCCATCATAGTATTGATCACTCCAATGTAAAATTAATTCGACCGAATATTTATGAAAGTTTGGAGATTTACAAACACAACTCGTGTTTAATGAACAGTGACAACGTAGCTAGTCCACATTCGTCATAGTTTTCGTTAATGCGAAATTAATGATGCGAATCGGATTGCCTTTGTTTACTTGTAACTTTTAGGTTTCTTGTTAAGTTGTTGTTGTAATATTGTTTAGTTTTATTATCGCCTTGATATTGATGTGGAAACGCGTTTGCAATTATCAACGTGTTTGATGTCCTGTGGGTGAGAGTGATTTAGTGTTCTACTACAGTTTACTGACAACGATTATTCTCGTATATTTTTTTATTTAGTTGTTACTATAGTTCTGGCCATTTGCAGTCTTTACGGTCTCAAAGAGTAATAGTGAAGGCAAAGATAGATGTTGATTCTATTTAAAAATTGGTATACAGGCTGTCCGCGAAATACAAAGCATGCTTTTAAGGGATGATAGCTACAACGATTTAGAAACAAAAACATATAATACACCTTGGGTCTATCTGTAAGCGTAAACGAGAAAAAAAATTATTTCTCATGTCACAAACTTCGACGGATACTGTACACCGGCAGCTGATTAGTGCAAGATTTACGACGATTACAGGCGTGTGTTCTTGAAAATGGGCAACACATCGAGGCTTTCCTGTAATACATTTTCTCCTGTCTCTCAGAAAAGTCCTCTTTAGGACCACCAATTTATCACAAATAAAAGAAAAGAACTCAATTTTGTAGTAGCCTTTACCAAAGAGCTTAAAGCGCCATAACATAATTGCAGTAATTACATTTTTTTCATTCAATGCGACTTTTCCTCAACTTCAATTTTCATTTACCGATCGGAGGCTGCTATTAAATATGCCCTTTTCACTCTAACTTCAACATAACATCGATTTTATTGTCATAACATTATTAAAAAAAACGCAAAGGTACCTTTATTTTAAAACGTATGGCTATTGACTTTGTACGACACAAGTTCAATGTCGTATAAACAGATGATGCTTGGCTTGCATCTGCGCTTCTAACGGCATGTGTACAGTATGGTGGAAGAAAAATGACACCACGCTTCAATTTCAAAGTATGAAATAATTCGTTTTCATCGTTGTTTTCAGTTATTTTCAACCCTAAATTTTTGATATGGTTTTTTGGTTATTTAAGAAGCAATATGGATGACTTTTCTTGTACAGTTTGACCAAATGAGGTTTTTTAGAAATAATTTTTTTTCTCGTTTACGCTTACAGATAGACCCAAGGTGTATTATGTTTTTGTTTCTAAATCGTTGTAGCTATCATCCCTTAAAAGGATGCTTTGTATATCGCGGACATCCTGTACATATATGAGTCGGTTCTAAAATATATGTACATATGTCTAATCATGTTGGAGGTTATCTTTTCAGTGGAAATACTACATGAGAGTCGAAAAGAAAGTCGTTTCTTTCAGATAACATAAGTATGTATATTCTTCTAACTCAAAAATGACATACACTGCCATATATTATATCTATGTAGTTACATACTTGATCAAACTGGTAAAAATATGTAAATTAGACACAAAACACTAAGGCAAAAAAATATGTTCACACTCTAACACGTCCCCATGAACAATACATTTTTTAGAAACTAGTCAACTAAAGACAAAAGAAATAGGCCATAGGTACATACTTGAATTCTACAAAGAATTCGATAAACCGTATTCTTTTACAATAAATTCATGTTTTGCTTTCGGCAAGGGTGTGGTTGGTCTAATCTATAAACTCCATTTACTTCAGATGCTGTGACTATAATTTCACCGCACCATCTGATACTTTAGTAAATGTGACTGTATATCCTTTACTTACTGTCTGAGTCACAGACAGTAGATTTATGACTACATTTGGTACATACTATATACTGCATTCTTTACTTGGATCTCATCTACTTTATCATTTATTAAAACATTGATCGGTATGTTACCTTGAGATTGTGAAACCAACTTCCTATCGTCTGCCACTGTGATTTTTAGTTCCTTTTCTTTCTTGTCACCTAACCAGTCTTCTCTTTCAGTTAAATGCATCGGAGGACAGGAATCTATAAACCATTCTTCAGAAGATAATTCATTACTGCTTGTATAAACGATTGATATGATTTATTTCCCTTTGATTCATGATTCTTTGTTTCATTTTGTCTTTTGCTTTTCTCACGACAATTAGCAGCTATATGACCTACTTTGTTACATACATACCACCTAAATTTAAATTCTTTACTGTTTGAGCTACCAGGGTTTCCTGTTTTCGTACCATATTGCCCTCCATATCTGCATTTAAAATTTTTACTTACAAATAGTGCGCTCTGAGACATATTGTCTGAGACTTTTGCTCGCGCATCTGCATCTTCAACTATTTTTAATCGTAGTACTTCGGGCGATGGCAATTCATCTCGAGTGTCAATAACACATCTAAAATTCTCAAAACTTGATGGCAAATTATACAATCATTATATCATTATTGCTAATAGGTCAGGGTTTACTTCAATACTCATTTCTTCTAATTTATCTACCGTATCAAAGAATTTGCTTATATGTGTACGTATGTCTTCGTCCTCCTCTATTCTATGCAGCGTAAGCTGTTTCAACAAGGTTTCTTTTCTGGCTGGATTAGTAAATTGATTCTAATTTTAGCCAAACATCACGCGATGTAACAGATCCTTTAATCTGCTTCAATTCTAAAGGACTGATAGATAAAAGAATGTCTGACTTTGCCTTACTATTATCTTTGATCCATGCATCGAGCTTGGTCTGTGAACTTGCATCATCTGTACTCGCAATTGGTTTTGTGCACTCACCATTCTCATAGTTTCATTTCCCATTTTTTGTTAGTAGTGCCTCCATCTGCATCTTCCAGGTATCAAAATTGTCTTTATTGAGGGTATCTATTCTAAACAAACCTGTGGTGTTCATTTTTCTTCTTTTTTTGTATACGATCACAGTTTACTTTTCTTATGCCTGGCTGTCTGGGGCCATAACCTGTTGGAGGATATTTTTTCAAAATTAATGTTTACGTAGGCTCTTAGTTTGTGTATACCCTAATAAGATTAGGACCCAATTGTATTAGAATTAATTGGTCAGGAGCACCCCTGGAAGATGAAAAAGATATCAATTTTTTGTGTTACACTATAGAGTAGATCTTTGCAATGCTATTACTTTGTTCGACGTTCTTAATTTGATTCAATAACTGTCGCGTAATTATTAAACTAATTTGTTTTAATTAAGTAAGATCTAAACCACGCCAGGTCCACACCCCTGACTCCACACAAACAGAATTTCTGTTTAGAAGAGTTTATGATTAACCCTATCCAACGCCTGACTTAGATTCAAGAAAATAAGCCAGACACTACCTAGCCATCGGCAATTAATTTGCTACTGCAATTGACACCATTATACACAGACAATAAAGCTTGAAACACGCGTAAATCTAACAGTCGCGTCATATTCGTCGAAAGCGCGCTCGTTCACTTTAGGGTGAAGTTATTTTCACGTTTTGTACGTTTTCCCGCAAAAAAAGTTAACCTCTGACGCAGATGCTCTAAATTTATTCTGCAGCATCCGTCGGGAAAGCACCCGCCGCGGCTGCAGGCCATATCATTCACGCGCTCATGCATATACCCATACCACACACGCACGTAGATCCCGTCCTACGCCTATGAATTATGGTGCAATGACTTTAACATAGCGTATAAATATTAATAAAATCGATACATGCTTGATATAGAACGCGTGGCGGCAATGGATCCGGTATAAAAAAGAAACGAAATCGTCCACTTTCGAACGGATGGCCACCTAGTCCCCCCGCAAGTGCCCTCCGCTGACCGCCACCGATGGACCAAATGGCCAGCTGTCCGAAGAGCATCCACGTTATTTTGGAACAACGCCAACAAAACGCTTGGAACGTGGTGGAAAGGTTAGACGCGTGGGGTGGGAGACTCGGCCGTTTTTGGGGGTACCACGCGTTAGTAGCACCCTCTTCTCCAACGTTAATACCCCATACCGTTATGTGGTGGTATTTGTATATATGTATGATAATTTACTATGTATACACACATAACATATTCTACAGTTCATATTTGACCATACTCGAGTATAGTCGTTCAGAATCGGTAGCAAACGCCACCCCTTTTTTATAGTAACCATCAACACTCAACACACTACTTCACTACATTGTGTCACGGTCACTCAAACAACGTGTTTTCTTTTAAAACATATACGAGTTACAAGTTTACCACATACCATTGCTGGTGGTGGGCACGAATCGGGAACGAAAGTTTGGTAACTCGCGCACAATCCGGACAACGTTAGTGTTAAATCATTGCTAGTTGCGGGTAACAAAAAGTAAATTCGAGTGGTTGCTTTTTAAGTTTGTGGCAACTTAAAGCGCAGGATGGATCAGATTGTCCGAAGTTTGGTGGTAAAACAAAAAATATATTTTATATTCTGAATATTTCTGGTGCTCTTATTGGAATTAATCCATTTCGTAATCGTTTTATACAAAACTAAAAGTGTAACGTCTACGACAACCTTCGATACATATTTTAATGTTAGTTTACTTAACCCTAAGGAAATCCATAATTTGCTGCTGTTGTTGCTGTTAGCTAGAAAGTGTCGATATCGGAAAATAATTAAGTTAGTCCATACCTCATGCCGGTCCGGTACAAAGACACAGCGCATTATTATTACAATCGTTTAAGTATTGAGGTAAACGACGTGTATGTCTAAATTACAAACATAGGTAGCTAGAGTTTAATTATCGAAAATATTACAGTCTCAACTGGTGTCACAGTTAACATGATTGAAAATTAAAGTTTCAAAATTAGACTTTATTATATTCATTTTTAAATGTGGTAATAAAACATACAGGGTGTTTCAAGAAGGAAATATGACGTCACCACTGCTTTTTAATACGCGAACCCCCAATTTTTTATTCTAAAATTAGATAGAGCAGATTTGTTTTGCATAGAACACGATAAATATGAATTTTTCA
>SMLS01071596.1:0-23421 GCA_004785975.1 Popillia japonica | reverse complement strand
TAATTTAAGAGGTAATGTTTATTCGACAAAGTAAATATTTCTTGCAAATATATGTGTAAATCAATAAAAAAATAGGTAGGTAACTTTATTTGATATAATAAAAGTGGTATACATTTCCATTGTAATCAGAAGAATCGCAAAGTTTGAATTATTTTAACACACAGCAAAAAGTATTGTTTTCAAACTTCCAAACCGCAATCTTTATTAGTTCTCGATATTCTTTTAATTGAAACTCATTGTGATGTACCTATATATGTAAGTAGGTACATGTATTAAGTAAATACAGTAATGTCGAGGTATTAAAAGGATAGTTTGAAAGGCTCATTATATGAACAAGTTCGAATCTAATCATACAACTGAACTTTCCAACCACATTCAAAATTATATCTGCGAAGAATGTCGAAATTGTAGTGAAAAGAATCAAGAAGCTCAGTTTTTGTGTTTTCCTTCGAAGTGACTTTCACTTAGTAAATAGCCCGCCAAACAGTTCTATTTGTAAACTTTCTTTTCTTAATTTTGTGATTATGATTTATGATAATAAATATTGCTCAAAAAAGAATCACATTTATTTCAAGTATGTATACATTTGTAGTTTCATCATATTATATGTAGATACATACATACATAAGTATGTATGTATCGAATTAATTAGATGAACTTCTACTTTTTCTTGCAACGAAAATTGAAAATGAAAGTTTTAAAATGTGAAATGTGCAGGCAGTGAAAAATATGAGCGTCACAGTTGCAGCATTAATATGAAACTAGCCTATAATCAACAATATTTTCATATTTTGACATTTTATAATACTTTCTAATCAGCAGATGGATTTGGCACTGTAAGGTTGCTGGCAAAATGAGACATTCGACATTTTGTTGTCTCATAATAATAATAATAATAATGTCTTTATTGCCCAACAGGGAAAACTCCAATTATAGGGAAAATACAAATCAAAAGTACAGTGAAATACATACGTAGTTATATATGTATGTGTTTACTTATATATATATATACAGGGTGTAACAGGACGAGCTTACGTTAGCCGTATCTCAGCAACTAAGCAAGACCCACATTTGTAAATTTGCAGAGTTATTTTGGGCATGGGGGCAAACTTTTAGAAAATATTAGTACATATTTTCTATTTCCGGTTTCGCCGGAAGCACAATAAACTTCATTTTTTTAAACGGCTTACCCAATTTTTTTTTTAACAATTGAATTCAGCAACAAATTTGGCGTATAGATCATTTATTTCGACTGGTCTAAACATTACCGTTTTATAGCTAACTTGATTTTTATGAAAATGTTATCAAATGCATCGAAGTACTTAGGGACGTATTTCTTCGGTATGCAGAAGAGTTGATGAATGATTATTGGAAGTTAGACAGCTACTAAGATGGGCATTTCTTCATCAAATGATATAACATTTCCCTATACCTAAAATGAATATTCTAGGAGTTATTCGCAAATTATGTGAATGTATTCAGAAACTTCGTGTGAGCGCTAAAGGTGCCTATGAAAATTCGTCACAGTTTTAGCGTAATGTCTAATTTTCTAATGACAGTTCGATAGCGTACTTCTAGTATATCACACAGTTCCTAATCTAGTATACGAAAATGTCACGTTTAGGATTGACAAATCAGGATTACCTGAATTTATTGATTATTAATGGAGTCCGGAAAAATTTAAAGTCGAACATGTGCTTTATTTCGACAAAGGTATCCGGACAGGCCAATTCCATCTAAAGATGTAGTGCGACGGTTAGTTAAAAATTGTTTAGAACATGGACAGTTTAGGCCAAAATTTAAAAAAAATAAAATAATTGATGACGAAGTAGTTGAAATTGGTGTTATGGGATATTTCTATACCAACCCCACTGCATCTCTTCAAGAAGCAGCGACAACTTTGGAAATTTCAACAATGTCCATTCAAAGGGTATTAAAAAGACATAAATGGAGACCATTTTCATACCAGCAGGTCCAGTACTTACATTAGCAGGATTTCTTAAATAGAGTCAATTTTTGTGAATTCTTCACCATAGCTTGTCAGGACGACGAAAATTTTACGAAGAAAATCATTTGGACCGATGAAGCTAAATTTACCAAAAATGGCCTCTTTGATAAACATAACAGTCATTTTTGGGCAGCCGAAACCCCCCATGTAACGAGAGAAAGGGGATATCAGGAAAGTTGGCAATTTAATGTTTTTTGCGTAATAAAACATAATCGCATACTTTGTCTACATTTTTATAACGAAAATTTAAATAGCGAAAGGTATTTAGATATATTGCGCTATATTGTGGAAGAAGAACTTGATACACTGCCTATTATCGAATCAAATTCTGCTTGGTATCAAATGGATGGTGCACCGGCTCACAGCACACGAGATGTACACTTATTCTTGGAGAGGTTATTTGACGGAAAGTTTATTGCAAACGCAGGTCAATACTTGTGGTCTCCACATTCACCAGACTTGACCCCCATGGATTTTTTCCTTGGGGGCTATATTAAGGAGAAAGTCTATAGTACTCCGGTGACAAATGCAGAGGAAACAAAAGAAAGAATACGAGTAGCACTAAATTCTTTAACAGAAGCGCAAATACAAAAGGTCACTAGTAATCAAGTGCTAAAACGAATTAATAAATGTTTGGAATTGAATGGGGCTCATTTTGAACAAAATTTGAAATAATTTATTACTTTTTAATACCTTATTTATTCATTCTTAACATAGTTTTTTTTATTATCTTGGTTACAAAAAAATTTTTACTATTCTGTTTCTTCATTACTCGAAAAATATATTTGCTTTTATTTCTTTATTAACACAAACTGTCAGAAAATGAGACATTACGCTAAAACTGACGAATTTTCATAGCTACCTTTAGCGCTCACACGAAGTTTCTGAATACAGGCACATAATTTGTGAATAGCTCCTAAAATATTCATTTTAGGTATAGGGAAATGTAATACCATTTGATGAAGAATTTAATTTTCTACCGTTTGCGACAAAAATATACAGGGTGTTCCATTTAAAACAACGAAGTTATTAGTGTTTGAAATTTAACATATTATGTCGGTAAATACTAACACCCTGTATAGTATTTGCACACAAGTGAAAATAATTTTCAATAGCCCATCTTAGTAGCTATCTAACTTCCAATAATCATTCATCAACTCTTCTGCATATCGAAGAAATACGTCACTAAGTACTTCGATGCATTTGATAACATTTTCATAAAAATCAAGTTAGCTATAAAATGGTAATATTTAGACCAGTCGAAATATATGATCTATACGCCAAATTTGTTGCTGAATTCAATTGTTTAAAAAAAAATTGGGTAATCCATTTAAAAAAATGAAGTTGATTGTGCTGCCGGTGAAACCGGAAATAGAAAATATGTACTAATATTTTCTAAAAGTTTGCCCCCATGCCCAAAATAACTCTGCAAATTTACAAATATGGGTCTTGCTTAGTTGCTGAGATACGGCTAACGTAAGCTCGTCCTGTTACACCCTGTATATATGTTAAGTAGCTCAGTAATGTCTACGTATTAAAATGATGGTTTGAAAGGCTAATTATATGAACAAGTTCGATATCTAATCAAGTAATGAGACGAGAAAAATTGTTGGCTTGTGATGTGCGCGGAACGAGACCAAGACAAAATGGTATCACTCAATCGAATCAAGCATTTCCTGTTTCTCTCAAGGGCAATTCAGTTTTTTGTAATTTTAGACAAACTGAACTGAAATTAATACATTGCAGAGATGTTTTATAATTATAACTATTGTTAAAGTTTATTTAATACAATAAGTGGATTTATCACACAAAACAATTATAAAATACTAACGGAAAACTAAAGTAAATATGTAATGGTTAGGTATACAAAATTTGTAAAATCAAATTTATAAAAAATATACAAAATATAGTAATAATTTTTCGTAAAATAAAATTTGGCAAACCGTATTTATCAATATTTTGAATTACTCAGATTAACTATCTTTCTAACATTATAACAATAGACATATATGCATGCCTCTCTATCAAGAGAAGCATACATAACTGCTTAAAATTCGTATCGCTAAATAAATGCATATTTTTCTCACTTTTTGTGAATGCAGATATTCAGCTATTTCAATAAAATTTCATAAATTTGGCGATATTGACGATATACAAAATATTTCAGAAAATTGTCCTTTTTTTCTAGACGTCTAAATATTTCTATGGCATATAAAGAATTATATATGTATTTATTTTTCATAGCAAATTCCTAGAAAACAAAACTTCAAAAATAATATCTAGTTGAAAATCCAAAGAAAATCGATTCGGAAATTTCCCGCTTGCATTGCTTGGTCTGTAGAAATAATGTAATTTCTATTTGATTCCAATATTAGGAAAAACAAGATCTTGTGTAGAAATAACATGTCCCATTCTAAAGGATGAACGATTGCCAAACCATGGGGTGCATTTGGGTTGACGACAAACAGTACAGAGTGTCTCATTTATTTTGCAACCCGCGTAAACGCGAGACAAATGAACAAGACGAGTGTATGCGCACACCATTAGTGCAGGTAGCGGTGTGGGCGGACGTGCGAGCAACACTACCAAGGGTAGCGCCTTGGTAGTGTTGCTCGCACGTCCAAACTGTACGAGACTTCAATGCTAGGGAGAACGAAGTCAAGGGTAGTTTTGCGTCATGGTGCGATGTGTCGCAAAACGCGTGTTTATTGTTCTCGGAGGTCTTACTACAAAACAGTGAAGAAATGATATGAAAACCAGACTCCAGACTCGATGATACCGAATACAAGCACAATTAAGCGAATCGTGGACCATGGGTATGCAAAGAAGAAGACGACGGTCACTTCCAACACGTTTTTTAGTCGTTTAAGCACTTCTGTAAAATATCAATTAATGTTTATACATTTTTTTTGGTTGTAAAATAAATGGGACATCTGTAGGGTCATTGGCCGCATATCAAAATTATAGAGCTAACAAGGTATTGTCACGAAGGTAAAGCCACCGATATTACGCCTTATACATATATGTATATTAATTCGAAAAGTCTCTTTTAGGACAAAGTCTTGTCCATGTAATACTTTTGCAAAGAAAAATTATAATAAAAATTTAATCAAAAAACAAATAGGAACTATCAAAAAAATAAAATCCCAATAGAAACGAAGTTGACAATTGTAATTTTGCAATTATAATGAGGAAGTAATTATGTGCTTCGAACAATTGATGTCGCTTATGCGTTTAGCTTATCGTTAACTAATAAAAATGATTTAGAGCGCACAAACTGGAATAATATACCGACTTTTTTTTCTCATGTGGATAAGTCTAATGTGTGTAAATGTGTTCAACCGTCTTGTTGTAGTACTATCTCGCTGTTTATAATGCTGTACACCACTTTGCTCCTAATAATAAATGATAGACCGATTGGAAGAAAAGTGAGAAAATTGTCCTTCTGTTCCCGAAAATAAAAGAGATCTTTCTAAAAAAAATGAATAGTAAAAAATAGCATAAGATAATCACCAGATTCTTATATGTTATTTTATTTTTAAACTACGCACCACTTTATTGAGATAAAACAAACGTATTGAATTCAAGATAGAAAACTTGTTGTATGCTGCGTGTTTTATATCGGTCACTATATATGCGTAATTTGATCTTTTCAATTTCGCAAGTTTATGTAGGTGTAGTATTCAACAAACATCCGATGGAAATTTAGCACAGACAAAGTAGTTTTGGGCTAGACAAAATATTGTCATAGACCTAGACGTTTCATATTGTACCACTGACTTACTCCGAAAAATAATCAAGGATGTGTTTAGAAGCAGTTTTTGTATTTTATATACATTAACGGGGAATATGGCAACATTGTATTCTATTGTAATTCATAAATGCACTGTTAATTAATTCGTGTTTTATTGACCAAAAAATTCTCGTATCTCGTATAAAACGATAATAGCGTTTATATAATATAGTATATTATGACTAGTGCATAATCAAGCTTTTAAAACACGAGTAACGAGTTTTAACGTTACGAGTGCTTTTAAAGCTAATTATGCACTGTGTAATACGATATTTTTTAGTATAAATGCAACAATAATTTTAACTAGAAGAAATCAAATCAATAATTTCAATACATTTTATCAAGTGATATGTGTCTCTATATTATGTCATTTGACATTTCACTTAATTATTAAACATCATTGTTGTATTAATAATGTCGACAGAAATTCAAAAACTAGCTGCTGAAGCTGAATTAAGTTTAATACCTGCAAAGTCCAAATAATAATTCAAATCAATAATTCCAATACATATTATCGAGTGACATGTACCTATATGTCATTTGACATTTCCCGACATTTCACTGGACTATTAAACGCTTGGGATTGGCTGTTACCAAGCAACTTTTATACGCATGCCGTGCGATAAAGGCCCGATTATGCACGCTTATGGGTGTGTTTTGATTGGTTTATGATGCATGCATACTAAAAACATTTATTTGTGATATGCTTATTATAACATTTATTATTTTACATAATTTTCTGCGAAGGTAACATATGCAAAATAAGTAGTACTTAAGTAACTATTATTATTATTCTTAAGTATGTATCTGTTAATTCCTGAATAAGTAACAAAGTGAAAACAGAACATTTTTAATAACCTTTACCACAATCAAAATGGTGTGAACTGTATACATTTAAATAATTATTAACTTAAGTCATAACTACATGATAATTATAGAAGTATTCATACAGCCTTGTGAACGTAATAATTACTTATTGTCTAAAGAATTATGTATATACGTGCATGTAAGCTGAAATACATAAATTATGGATATACATATATGTATACATATGTATTTCTGAACTAATCGCTTAGATAAAATATCCACAGAGATTGGTACAAAACTTAATACTACTATGTAAATTTTGAAAAATTTAGTCATTTTCATTTGGTAACCTAACTATACTGCACTTAACTAAATATGTGTAATTAATGTAATTAAACATTTACAAGACTAGTAATTAAAGAAAAACAATAGAATACATAACATACGGAGAATCCGTAAAGAATTTCGCATACTCATGCCTGTAGAATGTAATAGTAGTACTCTGGCGAAGTAAATGTTGCCCGGCACTTTAGACCGTCATTTAGCATGACTAACAACACGTTTTCTGCATTTAATTCTTGACTTACATATGAATCATATTTGATTATGAAATATACAGGTACATACAAGACGCGGGTTTCTGCTTGTTTAGCAAAATCAACGAGTGATTACGAATACAAGTGTTCAGCCTTGAGTTCATTCATAAGCGATTCATAATTCATAAATTATTTTATATTGATACGAAAATGACATCTGACCAAGAAGGTTAACAAGACTACTTAAGAAATTGTGTACAAAGGAGCTAAAGTGCTTTTAAAGAAACAAACCATAAAAGGTAGCTGTTCCAATATAAACCACGCTCATATTCGTCATATTGTCAGATCCATTTTCCACGCAGCTTAAACAAGTGAGAATGGAAACTATCTTTACAAGTGACAATTAAATAGAAATGGTAAATCGAAAAGGATATTTTAAAAGTTTGTTCGGAAAATAATGTTTACAATCATATTTTTGTAACCAATTTCGGGTCAAATCAAGTTATTTTGAATAAAAATGATTAAAGAAAAAATCAGTTAACCAATTTATAATCCAGGGCGATTTCTGTAAGAGTAGTATCATCACGCATGGATGAAGATAAGTAATGTAATTCCTTAGGTACCTTCGCTGGTGTTTACAAAATAAGTAAAACTGGTTCAAAGTTTTCTATTTTCGTACATCGTACTCACACTCCTGCCATCCCAATATACTACCCCTAAATCTTTCATATAAAGAAGCAGATTGGCTGAACAAGCATTTTGGTTTTAAATGTTCTCACAAAATGGTATAACCCTCGCCCATCACAACATTGTAAATAATACTAATGAGCCATGAGTCAATATTTATCTTAATTCAAAGAATTACATACATATTCTCTTTTGTTTCAAAAGACTGATGCACAAAAAGACAATACCTTATTATAAGAGTGAATACGCCTTCCACTACAGGACAAATTACGTAATCTATTAATGATGGTGATTATATTGTTGTATTTATATTGAAAGAAATTGAGTTATTTAAGAATCAATTCAATAGACCATTTTTACACATAATCTGATAATTATGTCTTAGAATAAGCCATTTAATACTCCATACAGGGGCATAAACTTGCACATAAAACTCAATTACGTGGTTCTCTATCAACTTGGTAACTTAAAATGTCATCTTCAAATCCAATAATGCTTGTTTTCTGCAGCGTAAAAATTAAAGACAGGCGTTAATATCAAAGCTGTAAAGGGCGTATCTAACAAAATGTAACGAGCACGATCCATACAATTGTCTAGAAATTAAAAATTAGTTCTATACATATTGGCTAGATTTATGTTTCGAGGTCGCAACACATTGTGTGTTCTTGATTTAAGTGACTAGTGTTTTTATCAATGAAACAAATAAATTATGCCGTAAAATTTGCTCTATACTGTCATTATATATATACATACATATGTCAAAATCTTTAAAATGTTCGTAAGATTCGTAACGGATTTGAAACGGGAATGTAAGAAGTATAGCGGAGATGACACTGCGACATTATAACCTATAAGCCGGGAAAAAAATCGCCATTGATTAAACGATTACGGGATTGTACAGCTTCTGAAAATTTAATAAATAAAGTTTATAACTCTAATAATACTGCCTTAAATGATGAGTTTGTAAGGTCAGACCCATACATTTAATAATGAAGACGATGCTAAAATGCTAAATTTTTGTTTATGGATCAGAGAAAAGTTCATAGAAAATAGAACCGATGTGTAATAAACAAAAAATCTTTATTGACGAAGCATCATTTCGAGTTCGACAGATTCAATTGTATTGATATGAAATTTCTTAAATTATCAATTTTCTGGGAAGTAATTTACCAAATATGCTCATTTGCTCGCAACTGTATTTGTTTTATGTCTATAATTAATACTTGTTGACTTGTTTATTTCAAAAAATTATTGTTACTCAAAATATCAACTGTTATTATTTTGTTTACGTCATTTAGACATACTATTCTGATTAGCAAGCCCACTTTAACATCAAAAAAGCACGTCGAACTTATATTTAGGCAATTACTGTAACGAGAGTTCCTCCGAAAAGATTATTAAGTAGCATGTGACATATTGAGAATATTTTTAAATATGTCGTTAATTAAAACTAAATACTTAACTTATAAAGTAGTAAATATTTTGACAGTTTTATACATATTATACTACTACATAACAAATAATACGTTACTTATTGAAAACTATAATGTAATAATAATATTAATATACTCTGTAGTATTTTGAAATACGAATGCATAAATAATAATAATTGAAAATTACAACAAGTACCTAAGTGTTGAAAATGTCTTTCACCAGCAATATATTTTAATATTCTCCGTTCAAAACTTCCAATCACATTTTGCAACAATATTGGTCTATTATTAATTTCCACGCATTTCTGTTCGATTCTTTGCTGCATATCAGACAAATTCAACATAGGTGTTCGAAATATGCTATTTTTTAGATAAGGCCACAAGAAAATGTCGCAAGATGCTAAATCGCATGGGCGTGCTGGCCAAGGAATTTCAGTATTTAGACTAATTATACATTAATCAAAAAACTCTCTTAAGCAATCTAAGTCCCAGTTCCTTTATTAATTAGTCTCCCATAGTAGAATCGTATTTTCATACGTAATCACATTGATATTATTGCACTCTTCATTCAAAGCTATTTAAAAAACCTGACCCATCAGCGTTATTTCGTAATTTTTACAACATCGACAGCTGTTTTTGCGATGTCTTGCGTTACTTCGACCGAGGTAAACATATTCTTGCTCCACATTTTCTCCACATTTTTTACTTTTATTTCAAATACACCCTGTATATATATTTACATACCAATTACAAAATTGTAATCTACGTAGGTAATCAAGTACTAACACCTCTTGTACTGCTAGTACACGGTATTGAACAGTTGTAAATCTTTTTCAATAATTTGTGAGTTGTACCAGCAGAAAAGTTAATTTGTTGAATACAGTAAAATGTATCCAAGACGGACACCGTTGGTTCCAGCTTTTTGTCCGGTTAAGAGAAGTGTCCGGTTAAAAGATTAAAGAATGGATGTAGATAATAATATAAATACTAAACACTAACCAATGCGCTTATTTATATATTTTGAATATAACAGGGAATTAAAAAAAATCGAACATATACAAATATACATGCAAAAAGTGCTTTACATACAGAAAAAGAAGTTTATATGTATTAAGTTCTATAAGTTTGAAGGTAACTATGTACACATGATTTAGTATTTAAAAAATTCGACCATGGTTGACTGACGTAAATTTGCTGTTCTGATTTTGAGTGTTTCAAAATGCATTTCCAATCGTTTGAGTAAAGCAAATGAATCCAAATCTCCATTTTCGTTGCTAAATTGTTTTAAATCCTTTACTACTTGTAAATGTATGAGCGTAATTTTTTATGGTAGTTTTCTTCGCTAGTACTAGATACATTGATATTCTGTTTACATATGTACTATATTCTGTTCTGTTATGGTGAATGGACAATAAAGTTTCTTTATTATTATTATTTTTCCAGGCTGTTTGAATTAAATAAATTAAAGTAAATCTACAGCTTTTAGAATATCAGTAATATCATCTAATTTTGATATCACGTGTTTGTGCACCAGTAATCTATACCAAGTCTTGACATTTTTTTATAATTCCTTGGTCTAGTGGCTGACTTAAAGTAATTGTAGCAGGAGGAAGAAACATAACACAATATTTTCTATTTCGCGTAGATGACACGCTGCCTTGTCCATAAAAAGTAAAAAAAAAATACTTTTTCTTTTAAAGATACATACGTTTTTTGGTTGACATGGAAAGACCTTTTTAAACTAAATTGATATCAAATAAAATACTATACATAACAAACCACTTACGTAGGAAACTCTCCGCAGATACAATACCCTATTAATTGACTGTATGCTTTGCACACACACAATTTACAATTTATTCGCTATCCGTACAAGAGGGTAAAAAGAGGCGATTTGTGTGTCCGCGTCCGGTTAATAGTGTTCGTGTAAGAGAATATGTTTTATTAAAGAAACATAACGGTTTTGGCGGTTCCAAGAGAAATGTCCGTTGGAGAGGAATGTCCGTGTAAGAGAGTGTCCGTTTAAGTTTTACTGTAGTTCAAGTTATTTAAATTATACGTTTATACCTTGTTTTAAATTGTATTTCGTAAATACTTATTTGAAAAAACTAATTTTGGCTGACATATAAATGGAATCTCATCGTATTGTCAATTATCAAGTAACATGATATTAAGTGAAATCAATAACACTAATTATTAAAACAAAAAGCGAGTAATGACAGAAATAAAGGAAAACATTATAACTGAATAGAAGCAACAAATGGAATGAAAGTGACGAAAGCCGCTCCTTAAATATACTACAAAGAGTCACAAACAAAGACTGTCGGTGACTGCTATGAATAATACAAGAAAACGACAACGAAAGTTCACTGGTAACGTTTCACAAAACGTGTACAATGTATGCAGTAGTGTGTAATATGCAATTCCCGTTAACCGCAAAAAATGTGATAAGATCTGAATGGTTAGGAGTTGTTTCTTTTCGTATGCGATATCTCAGTAAGTTTAACAATACATATTTTTATAGGTGCCTTCGTTTGAAAGTAAGTAAATATTTACCTGCATAACATATAGAAAAATATTGTTTATGCATATTCTCTTCTGGACGAAAATCAATTTACAGTATCTACAACTGTTCGGATAATATACATGAGTTAAAAACAAGGCAATTTTCTTAAATATGCATTTCTATAAAAACAAAACCCGTAAGATATGAATTATTTACATGAACATGACTAATGGCTAATGATTGCGACTAAAGACTAAATCTACATGTGTTTATCCTAGCTGATAAGATGCATATTAACGACAGTGTAGACAACAACAAAGAAATGGCTGTGGGATCTATTGACTGAAAACAATCACAGGAAACAACGTTGTGTATTGGAATTGCCTCAACTTGTACATTCTTAACACAAGCTGCGGTTTATTTTTACACTAAACAATATACAGACGTCTTTTTAGTTTGTATATTGTGGGCTGAGATTCAAATTTCAATATACTGAACATATATTATAATGGTAACATTCATAGTAGTACTAATTAGAGCAGTGGCTGCTATTACAATAATAGAATATATTGTTCGCTATATGTTTTGTTTACAAACAGTAGGGAGATGTGGAGTAATTCAGATTACGCAGATAAAAAGATTTTTCTGACGCAACACGGAAACAATTAATCCGAAAATCAACCCGAATCTGTTATTGTGTTAGCAAGGGAAAATTTTCATTTTTATTTTAAAACACAAAGCAAATACAGCACTCGTACTACGTAGTATTAAGTATCAGTAAGTACACTCATGAAAAGTACATTGGACACTTTCAATACGCTGTTATATGGAAACTGTCCGATCTTTACTTTCCATGAGTGTACGTATTTCATCCATGTGCAATTCGAAGTTTGCCAAATTATTTAAAGCATTTTGGACGTCTATTGATACAGCATGCGTTAATGTAATAACTTTTATACAACAACGCCTTGATGTGATTTTAAAACGACACATAAGATTTTTCCCTTTTTTGACGAGATAAGCACGTTATTTTGTTAAAACTAACTGATGGAATATATAAAATAACCTTATCATAACCTACTATCTCGACATACCATCAACTTAATAAAAAATCCTTATTAAATATAGTATTAATAATAGTGGTACATATTCCCGAACAAAATTAGTTATGGGCAAAACTAATATGTACTAATAAAAGAAGTATGTATACGAGGCTGCAACATTGTTGACAAATTCTAACACGTTCTTCTTTTTGTAAATCTGTCAGATAATGGGATACAAGCCGAGTTACAACATTTTTCAAAGGTAAATGATCCTGCCCTATTGATCTTGCGATAATTCAATTTTCAGATTAGACTCAATAATTTCATAGGGAATGCTGTTGTCCTCTTCCACTATCTTCTTTGCCACAGCTACGTTTTCGGGTTTAACAGGAGTTAAGGGAGCGCCAGCACCTTTCCTGTGCGCTCACTTGAACCTCATTCAAATTCTTTATACCATCTATAAACAGTAGCCAATTATGGTGCGAGGTCCCCAAATGCTGCACCCATACGCGCTCAAGCCTTTCTTCAAATCATAGTGAATCATTATTCGAAAGTTCTCTCGTGATAATTCCATTTTTTCGATTGCAGAAGCTTATACTACGGGCTATTTCTCAGACACTATTCAACCGTATTGCACAAACTAAACTACAATTGACAAATAGAATAATGCACTAGTTAATAAACAACAATTTGTTTTGCACGGGTAACGGATTTTTAAATTCTCAATAATTGTAGCTTATTCCTCGTATAATTTCAAATTATGACTTATTACTAAAGCGGACCAATTTCCCTGCAAGACAACTGCGCCGATGTGAGAGTGATTGTATTGCATCAGAACTAATAAAAAGCATTCAGTATGTATCTTGTACCCGCTTAGATTGTATGTACACTCACCTGAAAGAAGTTGTAGAACGATTTACATATAATCGCTATGTAAATCGTTCTACAACTTCTTTCAGGTGAGTGTACATAAGTGTAAGTATACGTAACAAAATGTCATCGACACATAAATCGAGAAAACGGCCGTTGTTAGACGAAGTGAATAAGTTTATTATTAATTTCCCGGATTTAATATACGATGGCTCAAAAATTAAATGTTTAGTGTGCAATACATATCTAATGTGTTGGTCAAAAACAAAATACTGTAAAGAAGACGTAAGCAGTACGAAGCACAATAATAACAAAATTAATCGACGACAGTTTATACATTGAAAATATAAAATCAAGTTTCTCCAGTTTGTCAATCCTTCGAAGACGCTTAAAACGGTAAGTGTTTTTTTAATTCCTGTGTCGTGCACACGATCACTAATTTCATACATTTACAAGATGTACTATTCTTATTTTTCGTGTGTTTATGCATATTACTGTAATAGTAGAAAAGCAAATGTATATTTAATTATTTCTGATAGAATAAATGTCTCTACTTCTATACTTATATCGACAACAAGCTCATATTGCGTCTCTATTCTACCGCATATTCTAATATATTACGAATTACACTCCCATACCGACGCAGCTGTCTTGCAGGGAAATTGGGCCGCTCTACTTATTACATCACCTAATCAAAACTACATACCGGGTGTAAACGTGGTAACTAAACGCTAGAGGCGTTAACTATTCCCCACTACGCACCGCATCTGCTCCTCACATGCAGTCAGATGTAGGCGATTGCAGTCAGTAGTAGTGAGGTATTAAGTATTTGGTCCGTGTGGTGCTTGTAGCGTGGCTGAATTGCATATTGAACGAAATGTCAAAGTATAGGTACTAAGGAGGAAAAAATTGTTTGTTAAATCGATACGAAAGATGTTATGTACAACTCGTCAATAATAATAAATAAATAATAAATTACAAAAGAATTATTGTAAAAAGCACCACTGTATAGTGGAAGTCTAAAGAGAGGTGGAGAGCCAAGGGTAAGACGAAAACAAGAAGAGGTAGAAGCGCAAATACAAACGCGACGCACGCACACGACTTGTTATCTTTAACAGCCGCTTACTCGCAAACTTCATTTCAAACGATAGGTACCTTTCCGTAGTCCAGGTCACATATATTGTTATCACATTGTTTATCCATCATTGTGTGTTAGTTTTACTATTCTACTAGAATGCATTCAGAAGTTACGTTTACGCGAGCGTTCCATTGTGTCCCGATGTGCAGCTCTTATATGCGCTGGAAGCGCCGTCTCATATACAGGGTGTCCGCGATATACAAAGCATGCAGTTAAGGGATGATAGCTATACCGATTTAGAAACAAAAACATTTAATACACCATGGACCTATCTGTAAGCGTATACGAAAAAAAAAATGCTAAAAAACCTTATTTGGTCAAACTGTACAAGAAAACTCATCCATATTGCTTTTTAAATAACCAAAAACCATATCAAAAATTTTGAGTTGAAAATAACTTAAAACAACGACGAAAACAAATAATTTAATACATTGAAACTGAAGAGTAGTGTCATTTCTCTAACGCTATTACTGTACACGTATCAATAGAATCACATCTGTATCATACTTGTAAGCGACGCAGCATATGTTTATACGACCTTGAACTACAATAGACCATTGTATCGAACAAAGTCAATGGCCATACGTTTTAAAATAAAGGTACCTTTGCGGTTTTTTTAATAATGTTATGACAATAAAATCGATGTTATGTTGAAGTTAGAGTGAAAAGGGCGTATTTAATAGCAGCTTTCGATCGGTAAATGAACATTTAAGCTGAGGGAAAGTCGCATTAAATGAAAACAATGTAATAATAGTGCAATCATGTTAGGGCGCTTTAAACTCTTTCGTAAAGGCTACTACAAAATTGAGTTCTTTTCTTTTATTTGTGATAAATTGGTGGTCCTAAAAAGGACCTTTTGAGAGACAGGAGAAAATGTATTACAGGAAAAGCTCGATGTGCTGCCCATTTGCAAGAACACATGCCTGTAATCGTCGGGTAAATCCTGCACTGATCGGCTGCCGCTGTACAGTATGCGTCGAAGTTTGTGACATGAGAAATATTTTTTTTTCTCATTTACGCTTACAGATAGACCCAAGATGTATTATATGTTTTTGTTTCTAAATCGTTGTAGCTATCATCCCTTAAAAGCATGCTTTGTATTTTGCGGACACCCTGTATTTAGGAATACTAATAATAATAAATGTCACACCCGTAGCTACTCAAGAATGTCAAACTATATTCAATCGGGTATAATAAAATCAAATGAACATCATAGTAGTCAATTTAGGCGTTTTTTTTCATAAGTATGATGTAATATTTTACGTAAGTAGTAATAATTACGTCGTATTAAATACAAACGGAAGCCAATCGATGTCAGTAAACTTGTGCTATTTACATTAGTTTGTTTTTATAAGTAAAGAAACGGTACATTTTGCTTCTGTTTTGTTTGCTCATGTTTAAATTTATCCGTTTTTAAATACTTCCTAGTCGTCACAATCTCAAGACAATAGTATATATCACAATCGTGACAGCGATATACAACCCAAAGGTCAAATACGTAAAAAAAATTAGTCATCAATTAAATTTTCAGAAGTTGTATATACATATGTATATATCCACAATTCTGATTTTAATTTGATAATCATAAATTTATTATCAATAGAATTATTTTTCTAACCTGTCGAATGTAACGATAAAATTGTGAAATAGTATCCAATATTAAATGTTAACGTTGTTGCTCCCATTCGAGTGTTTATGTTGTCTCAATTGAAAGAAAATAACAAAACAAGACAGTAATAATATGGTGATATGAATAGAACCACTTTTGCCTTGTACTTCTACATAAACATACACTATCTAACAAAATTATTCTCACCCCAGCTTTCTTCATATACCTAACATCAAGAACAATGTGGAACACAGTCAAGTAAAAACGAAACAAAATACATATTGAATTCCTTGCAATAAACATTAATAAAATAGCAACTATTTATTTTGCTACAACAAATGTGTTTACGAAAGGAAAAACGGGTAAGTGTTCTTTTTCATACTGTCAACGCAACACAAATATTCACACCCTTACATAAAGTCGCCTTTTTTTCAGTAATAAACTATCTAGTTTGTAAGGTATTAATATTATAAGAATAACTTAGTCGTCGTAAAACCATTACCGCATCAGAATAACAAAGAGTTGGGCATTGACTTAAGAAAATTTTGGAATTATATGAGAAAGGTTTTGGGTACAACAAAATTAGTCACAAACTTTGTGTGAACCAAAATACTGTGGCAAGTATTGTGTAAAAATTTACAAAGCATATGCATACAATTCAAAATATAAGTGGTACAGGACGAAAGGACAAAACTACAGCAAGATTAGACTCAATGATAGTTAGCCAAGTGCAAAAATATCGTTGAATATCTGCTCCAAAAATAGCAGCTGATATAAATACCTTATTTGGAGTTGAAATTTCATGTCAAACCGTGCACTGACGTATAAAAGACTCTAGATTTAAGTTAAATATTGCGCTCAGAAAGCTTTTTTTTATCACAAAAAGACTTCAGTGGCCGCGAAAAAAAGCAACATGAGTAGAACAGTGGAAGCAGATAATTTTCCCTGATTAAACCAAAATTATGTTATTTGGCTCTGATGGAGTCATACGGACTAGGAAAAAGCCAGCAGAACGATATCAGACGGAATGTTTGCGCCCTACAGTACAATATGGTGAGCTAAGGATTCACTCCTAGTTAAAACGAACAATTTCATCCTTTAATATTCTACTTAATAGGTTTTATTCACAAACATGTATGAGAACTGTTGATGTGGAGGTGTATGTCATGGAATGGCGTTGGAAAATTAAGTTTCATTAACTGGCATAATGAATAAAGAAATGTATAAAAATATATTACAAACCAATATCGTCCTTAGTGCTGATATGATGGAACTCACCGATTCGTATACATTTCAGCACGAAGGACATCTAAGGCACACAGCCAAAGTGATCACCAACTGGCTTCAAGATAATCATACCTATACGAGTTCTCGATTGGCCGGCTCAGTCACCGGACCTTAATCCGATTGAGTTTCTTGTGGGCGCATTTGAAAAAGATAGTTGGTAAACAAAAACCGAGTAGTAATTCAAATTTGAAGGAAATTGTTAATAACAAATGGCATAAAATTTTACCTGACTATACCAAAACGTTAATTGAGTCAATGCCCCAGAAATACCAGGCTGTCAGAACGGCAAAAAGGCACACTAGATATTAAACTGGGGTGTAAATATTTATGATGCGTTCAAAATATAAAATATGAAGTATTTTGTTTCTATTGTTAAGAAATCCTACCCTTAGGAAAACAAATTGTTAGTTTCTTGTTACGCTATGTTACAAAGGAATCAATATATGTATATATTTTGTTTTTACTTGACTTTATTCAAAATTTCGTTTTCTTAAAACTGCGAGCAGAAAGTTGGAGTGTGAATAATTTCGTTGCATAGTGTAAGGAATGAGTAAAGTTCTTTTCAACACTATGAAATGAAGAATAACAAAAAAATTATACTTCTACATGTAGATCAAGTTATTTTAATTATCACAAAGCAACAATTCATTACACGTTCTGCACACGTGTATAAAAACATTGTTTAATATGCAGCAAGGCGATACCAAAAGCATGAATAAGCGATGGATGTACTATATTTGTAACCCACAATAGTTTTCAGGATAATGCAAGGTGATTCGTTGTAAATCGAAAACTGATTTAGGAAAAATTCGCAAACACCCTTCCAACACCGTATTTTAAAATTATTGTCGACTATGTAAATCTCCTATAACGCAGCGTCAAACGAAAGAGTTTTTTTAATCATCTTCGTACACATCATTTTTCATAATTCAACCCCCTTTTACGATACTTCGAGTTTTATTGTACTTTTTTATGCATAATTTTATTTAAAATATCACAAAATATAGGCAGCATGCAACCAAACCATTGGAATTGATAATTATAAATGTAGTGCTATCTTGTTTTTGATAACACACGTGAACAAGACAAAAAAAACTACACATAATTCGTGTGTATTTTGTTCAAACAACGATTAATTGCCGCAATTCTCAGATTTCCTCATTTATTTAATTTATTTCAATATAAATATGTTTTCAACATGCTAGTGTTTTTAGATGTAATATCGAATAAAATATATCGATTTTTATCAATATACTTTAGGCGTACTTACATACGACAAACTAATAAGGCCTATAACTATTTTGCAGATTACTCACAAATCATACATCCATGCATCTTTCATTGTCAAAAGTAATATGCAAATATGTATATTCTACGTACGAGTATTTCCTCCCTATTTACTATTTTATGTAAGGTAGCTAAATTGACAAAGTACGAATATTTTCACCGGTAGTTTCACCTATCCAGCGAAACTTTATTGTTTCTGTCAATGTAAAGTATCAATTAATTATCTAATCAAAAGCTCACTTACGTAGAATTATGAATGTTTATTATGCATTACATGCATATACAAAGGGAAACGCTATACAATGAGTCCATAAAAGGAAGTGCATAGTTCAATCATAAGTGAACGAATATGATGAAACACACGAGTATGAATGCCATGCATTCTGAAGATATGAGAATTTGTCAACTTCACTTCTCTTTGTGAACGATTTCAACGCACAGCCTGTGAGTTTAGGAATATACATAAAAAATACAACAATAAAAATATCTCAAACTCATAATATACCTACACACTTTCAGTGGTACAATAGTATAACAAGTTTGGGTGCATTTTTGTGTCAATTGCATGCCTTTCCGAAGACCTACGTAGGTACATATGATAGACCAGCTATTATATAAACTCAAAGCCGGCATTGCCATAGTGTTTTATAGTTCAGTAACTATGTACACTCATGGAAAGTAAAGATTGGACACTTTCAATACTTTGTTATATGGAAACTGTCCAATCTTTTTTTACTTTCCATGAGTGTACATACATATGAATGTAATTCCATATTGTCTTTCTAATATAACTAAAAAAAATAATCAAAAACTCATCGTTGATATGAGTGAAGTAGTACAGTCATAGTACAGCTATACTTATATTTCTAAAAAAATCGGTTCATAGATCTGAATGTAAAACGTTTAATATTCAAAATACATATTTTCCTAGAGATGTTAGCAACTTTTTATAATTAAATCCAGTCATATTTTGAAAATTTGATATTTACAACTCCACTATTATATTCAATTTTATATACGGAGTTAATTACGTCAACCAATCCATTGAAATATCAGTAATGACTGGCCGACTGCAAGCGCAATATCCTACCACGCCCGTATCAAGTGACTGACGAATGCTGATATGCGATAATCACAGTCTATCTATTGCACTCGCACTCTGCATTGAATTGAATTTTGGTATATCTATATTTTGTAATATATGAATATCGTCGACTCGATAGAGAATCCAATATATCGCTGAACTGCAATGAACGAAATGGAAAATCGATGTATGTACATATAAAGCCGGGAATACACCTGGCAAACGTTACCGTTCGTTCGCACTCGTTCGCATTCTCGAGGCGTTTTCGCTAATGTGTGGACATGCATTTGCAGCGAAACTAATTGCAGGACGAATGGGAGAGGCGCGAACGAACTCGTTCCATCGGTTGTCGGTAAAAATAAAAAGATCAAAGGAAAATGCGAGCCACGAATGTCTGGAAACGTTGACGTGTGGACGGGTTCAATAAGTTACAGTAGATTGCTAGCGTTCGTTGCAAAAGATAAACATGTAACAAACCAGTGCAATGATGCAGTAGATTACATGTACGTCTTTCTTGTTATAACAAACGGAAACAAGCTGTGCTTACCTTCTATTGCTTAGCTTTAGGTATCGATCGCTCGGAGGCGTGCAGATCGTATGTATCAATATGGAATACCTGCCAATATAATTAAGCTTTGTCAACTTGAATTAGTAAAGCCTATTACAGATCTTATCAATTGCTCTTTTGAACAGGATGTTTTTCCAGAATTACTTAAAACTTCTAAAATTAAGCCCTTCCATAAA
The DNA here is from genome assembly GCA_004785975.1 of Popillia japonica. Taxonomy (NCBI): domain Eukaryota; kingdom Metazoa; phylum Arthropoda; class Insecta; order Coleoptera; family Scarabaeidae; genus Popillia; species Popillia japonica. The sequence continues at coordinate 2,589 of SMLS01071596.1, read as the reverse complement.
AAAGGTAACCTACTTAACATTACTAATTACCGACCCATTACGTTATCTTCGGGATTCTCAAAATTGTTTGAGTATGCTATACTTAATCGTATTGAAAACTTTATAAACAAATTCAATTTGCTATCACCGGCTCAACACGGGTTTAGACCGGGCAAATCCACAACTTCTGCATTGTTAGACATTTATAATAGCATTTTAGAGAACATTGAAATGAAGTCTTATCCTGCTGGTGTGCTTTGCGACTTGTCAAAGGCATTTGACTGTATCCAGCATCGTTTACTCATGCAGAAGCTGGACGTCATGGGTCTTAGGGGTAGGGTTGCGGAATGGACCTATCGGGTAGATTACTACTTACCGACTAATATTGGCGTCCCGCAGGGGTCAGTGTTGGGGCCACTATTATTTTCTTTATTTTTAAACGACATAGTTGATTTTGTCAGCGATTTTGCAGTGGTGTGCTATGCTGATGGCATTACTGTTATTATATCAGACAAAGAATGTGATGTTAAAACTACAGCGAATCTGATTTTGGACAAATTATTTAATTGGTTTTGCGCAAACAAATTATCATTAAATCTGAATAAAACAAAAGACATGCTATTTCATACTGTTCAGAAGAGAATAGATGACTTTGACTTGCAGATTTTAAATAATCTGACTAAATCTACCGACTCAGCACATTTTCTAGGATTGACTTTTACCTCCACCTTAAACTGGAATACGCATTGCCAGGAATTAACAAGTAAATTGAATAAATCAATATTTAAACTGAGATCTCTCAGAAATGTAGTTGACCTGCACACTTTAAAAATGATATATTATGCTGAATTTCAAAGTCATCTACTTTATGGAATTCTTTTATGGGGATCTTCGTCTGCGGCGTGGAAGGTGTTTTTAAAACAGAAGTCAGCTATTAGATGCATTGCAGGAGTTAGCTTTTAGAGTGTTACCAAGTGTTACCCTTTGCAAATGACCAAATACTCAATATCTACTGACTGCAATCGCCTACATCTGACTACATGTGAGGGGTAGATGCGGTGCGTAGTGGGGAAGAGTTAACGCCTCTAGCGTTCAGTTACCACGTTTACACCCGGTATAATAGCTTACCAAGTGAGTGGAAAAGTTGGTCGTTAAGAAAATTTAAAAGAACTCTTAAGACATGGTTACACACGCAGTGTTTTTATTCTTTAGATGAATTCTTTGATCACGTTACATAATGTAATTTTGCTATGTTTTTTTTGTTGACTTAATTTATACTGCCGTCTTTGAAATAAATCGACTTATTATTATTAATATGCTCACAGCAATTTTTCGTAATTTTAAAAATAAAAAAATCCATAAATTACTCTTCTTATATCAAATCGTGGACATGTACACGAGTTTTACGATGATCGACAAGTCTAAATAGTTTTGGCATTATGAATAGGAGCAAAACCTTACTGGAACGTATATGGCTAGTTTTGGAAGAGAGTGTGATTAAATAACGATGCCTTCCTAAGCAGATTTTAGATTTTTATTTCTTCCACAGCTAGAGGTCTATAACTTGATTACTTAGTAACAACTAATACAAGTTAGAGCCTTTATACGCTATTGATACTAGTCCAGAGGCTGTGATCCTATGTTCAGAAACCCTGTGTTTCTACAAAAGTTTATTCACTTTTTAAGAAAGGCAATAAATAATTTTCCGAACACGGCGTGTTTAAAAATAAAAGGTGTTTTTTAAACGAATGCAACTCATTGACACTAGCATAATATTCATTACAGGAACCATATTTTTTTGGCTTCTCGAAGGAATCTTTGAATTTTGGTTTTGACAGCTTCAACAGTTAGCGAAATTTGTATGATGCGTGAGAAATCTTTCACCGCGTCTGTTGATCATTTAATATAATTCAATATACAAATATTTGATTAATTTCAAGCTAGCAGAGGGTTTTGAAAACAGCAACCGACTATTCACCACAGTTTGGCTTCTTAACGAAAGATATTTGCTAAGTATGCGCTGCTACGACTAAATAAATACACGTATAAAAATATGTTTACTGTTAATTAACCATAAAGATACTCTAAATGCAATAGAAAATATGCTAGTCCCTAATATACATATAATTATACATTAATTTTTATCTATCTATCTATTTAGACATATACCTCTACACATTAGATTGTAGATAGCTTCGCTTTTTAATTTTACTTGGCACAAACCTATATCACCGACAAGACAGTATCATACCGTTCGGAGAGAATTAGCTCGCATAACTACCGGAACGTGGAATGTAAATAGATCCTAAATTATTAAGCAAGTGCCATAAATGCCAGCCAAGGCACACTGCCAGTAGTATTACACTACCGTTAAGTAGGCTTGTCCACAGTATAAAATCTGTATTAAAATAAGAATTAATTAGATGAGTTAGATATTTCTAAACACTTATTAGTATTTTTGTGAGACTACTAATTTAATTTTTTTTTAGACTCCTAATTCCTCCTCGTAATTCTTACGCTATTGCTTATGAATAAACTGTGAGTAATAAAAGGTAATTATTACAATAAATCTAGGAATGGCTGTGTTTATTTTCAAATTGACCCAAAGAA
>SMLS01071594.1:0-16553 GCA_004785975.1 Popillia japonica | reverse complement strand
GACATGTAAGCTGGAGTAGCCTGTACAGTTCTTGCAGGCTTTATTGTTTTAAATTTAATTTGTCACCTCAATAGCAAGTTTTGTGTGGTGTCATCTAGCAAAAATTATGAACAAAGCCAAAAAAGAAAAAAATGAGTACCAATATGTAAATTATCATATGCAGACATGCACTGCTTGAGTAGGACTTTTTCTTAAAAATTCTAGAACTTTTCATTCGTTAAAAATTGCAGCTACATTGCAGCAGAACTATTGTTCATGTTCAACACCTTAAAATAATATTATTGAAGAGGCTGTCAAAATACTAAGATGTTGTGTTTTACTATCCATAGAGGAAAATGGGCTTTAGAATATGTTTCTGAATTCAATTTTCAAGCTAAATTCAAGCAAAGAATTCAATGTTCAATAATTCAACTATTTTATTTTTGGATATTTATTCTACTTTTATTTAACTTGGCTGGTAAGCAAATGTTGTAATTCTGATCATCTTTCTAAAGTCTTATTGGCTCCTGAAAGGGACAGTGCAACATTCAGCTGAAGTTGATCATTACTCAAAATGTAATGCATCTGGTATAGTCGCTGTTGTAGCCTCTAGGTTATTATTTTGTTTAATTTCAATAAAAATTTTAAGCACTAGTAGAATAAAAACAGCTTACTACGTTTTGGAAACAGCTTACATAGTGATGATCTGGTTTCAGAAGCAGATCAAAACCAGGTAAGCTTTTTCCAACACCAGGTAACCTGTCATTCAATCAAGAGGACACTAAAATAGATGACGCAGAAAATTATGTGGCTTTTGTCAATGGTAACCAATCTCAGTTCCTCAATTTTTAAATTAATGAGGGCTAATAAAAATTAATAAATAAAATTAAAATTAATATTTGTCAAGCTTCAATTGCACACTTCTATGCATTTAAATTAACATCGTGAATATTTTGAATGAATAGCATCATAATTCAATTTTACTACCGCCATATTTTATTATCGATATAAAACACCTGTAAAATAATACTTTACGTAGAATTACAGCTCGGTCTACCCCAGTTCAAGGACAGTAATTTATGAATGTTCTCGATATTATTGCGTATTCAAAATCAATACATTTTATGCGTGTTTTATGGTCAATATATGAGCTGTATAAATTAATATTCCGACAACCATTTTAGATTTATTGCACTACACCACTTACATACTCTACTAGAAATCGAACTAATCTTAATGAAGCGATATTATTAGTCGTGTTCTTAATGTTGTAAGTATTCTAATGCTATAACGTTTTATATCATTCAAGCATAGGAGTTACAGCTAGTCTACCATAAAAAAACAAATATTTTTTTGCGTCCTTTGATAGTAGTAAAAAGACATTTTCATTTAAATACACTTTTTGCATGAATCTTCTAAGTTCCTCTCTAAATATATTACTCAATTACTGTGAGTGGTTTCCTTTATATACTGTAGGCGCAATCAACCTACTCGTATCTAGTCAAAGAGTTACGTATTCAATCTCCGCAGCCACTGTTATATGTTCCCCATGAAATACATTCTCCAAATACCGAATAATTTCTATTTACATTGACTGCGTCTATTAACTGATTTGATACAAATGATTATACAGATATTTAATCAATTGTAGGAAGAAGTATTGAATCAGTTTAATTTGCCTTAATTTTGAATTATCTGTTATTAATTTATTTAATTATCTTTTATTAATTTATTTAATTTATTTTGATTGACAATTCCATTATGTATTAAATGTTCTGTTAGAAATTGCGTAGGTACTACAAAGGTGTTCTTTTAAATATTGTTTAGTTTGACCTATTTAGCATTTATTATAGTCTGTGCAGTCTAATTTATTGACAATATAACTTTGATTATTTTATTTTTCTGCCATGTAAATCTAATGCTTGTATTTAGTATTTAGTATGTGTTCTAATTGCCTTCAAAGTGAAAATAATATTTGGAAATAAAAAATAAATCAATAAATATGTGTAGCAAAGCTATATAATAATGTATGAAATCTTCTCGTCCTTTCAACCTCATTTTTCCAATAAATCTTCTCCTAATTGTCAATAAATTCCGCCAATAACACAGATATCATTAGCTCTAAGCTATTCAGTTGTGCACAAATTATTGGTATAAACTTTACCTTTCTCAAGCTTCCACAAAGGAAGTTTAACAGTGAGAGGTCGCATTCCCTTTGCGGTCAATTAGTTCGTTCGTTCCATGGCAAATTCAGGATGGATTTTATTGTAGCAGTATGATCTGTATGAATATTCAGATGAATAGAATTTTCAACAAAAGTTTTCATCCAGATTCTATGATTTGTATGCTCGAATATTTACTTAATACTGGCGCAATTTGTATCTACCTATTCTACAATTTCTTAAACATCAAAAAGATGTTAATGTTCGAAAATGAAAATGATAAAGATGGTAAGAAAATATTCGGAAATTTAAAAGTTGGAGAACGGAGATGGCAATGTCTCAACACAACATTGGCAAAAAACACAGTTTGCTGAAAGTAGATATTAGGTAATTTCCCCGAAAGATGACTGTAAACGCTCTAATTACAACATCCATAGGAAATTCAGCGGAAACTATTCAAAGTAAGTAAGTTCTATAACACAGTTTCCCGAACAAATGGTCTATAACTTCAACATGGAATGCTCATTTACGCAGAAGTTTAATCCCGTACGACTTAAACTTAAATTCTCAATTAATATTTTGCACGGTAGATAAGTTTGATGGGTACAAATGTTAGCTGTCAATTAACACCCTTGTTAATCGCAGTTTCGGCGTCGTCAAGCTAATGTTAACTATTTATGGGTCTTCTTTAATAGCTACACCCTAATTGTATGGTTGCTATTGTCTCGTAATTTATTGAGAGTGAAAATTGATTTTCAAAGATGGAAACGATGTATTGATTATATAGCAGTTACTGTATACCATGCCTTCCAAAACGTTCCTGATTAAAGTAGGCTGTTTGTTAGAGGTCCAACGTTAGATAATGGAGAATGAGTTTACTGCATTAATCAGTGCTTGCAGGATTTTCGACAAAGTAAAGCAGGAGCAGTAAATCGTAAACTTAGTGGTAGAGTACCTAAACAACGAACGACAGCCCACCTAAAAAGTCTATTGCAACGCTGTCACACACACAAGTTGAGTTGTCAGTTGGAACATGGCTGACCATTTAAAAAAAGGATTTAAAACTGTATAGATATAAGATTCAAACTTACCGAGGTGGATTTTGGTACAAGAACGCAGTATTGTCAATGGGTTTTGGATAATGTAGATAATGGCAACGCAAAATAGGCGTCTGGCCATACTCTATTTTTTAATAAGAGGAGTGAATTGAATATAGCCCGCGTAAATATAGGCTTACGATTGGTTTGTTGCCGGTCATGTTTACACTGCCAAAATATGGTATTTTAGCGACGCCATATTGTAGAGACAGCTGATTGAGTAAATACATCTTTCGTTAAATATTTTTTTATTATTTTTTGTGTTTCTATTACGTTTAAAGAAGAAAATCAGCTTTTTTGCTTGTAAAAATGGATACCTAATACAAGTGGACTATCAACATCGTCTCCAAGAAAACGTGCTACTTTGGGGGGTGGGCATTTGTATAGGAAAAGCAAGTTATACTGAACATATACAAGAAAATAGTAATCCTACAATAAAAAAAAACACAGATATGGTGTAACTACTGGTCTCAAAAATGCTGCTGATAAAGGAAGACATACTGGTTCTAAAACGGTTTTGTCGATGATGGGTTACTACGATTTGAAGGAAGAAAAACAGTCGATTACCACAATGAAATGGATGTAAATGTTTTTGACGAGTGGTTCAATAATATTTTGAAGAAATTGCCTGATAATAGTGTTATTGTAGTGGTCAATGCATCTTACCATAGCAGAAAAAGAGAAGAAATACCAACAACTTTAACACAAAAACGGAAATGCAAGAATGGTTACTTCAAAAACAAATACCGTTTGATCCCTACATGGTGCAATTAGAGTTGTTGGAAATAATAAATCATCATCAGGTTGCAATGTACGTAATCGCAAAACAGTAATAAAATTGTAGTTAGATTACCACCTTACCATTGTGAGTTGAATCCTATTGAATGAGATTGGGCACAAATAAAACATGAAGTAGCTGCTTTTGTTAATCGCTATTATAAATGTAACCTCAGAAATCTTTATTGCTCAACAGGCCAGGGCCCAATAACAGAACAAGCAACAATATACATACATGTGCACAAAATACATATTAACATAATCATCCAAATTAATATCTAATTAATTAATTAAAAAAACAAAAAAATCAATTCTGTGATACTAAATGACAAATATTAAGTTAGCTTAAATAAAAAATTGCAAAATTATAAAAATATATAATTAACAACTGAGATTCTGTTCGTGGTTATGAGGACCTACTACATACAAATAAGTCATCCGGTTCCCGATTACCCCAGCTTAGAAAGAGTGTATACTGGCAGACGCCTCATAAGATTAGTTCTTGCGAACGGAACCATAAATGTGGCGTCATACCTCGCACTTAACCTTGGCGCAAGAAATGACATTCGCTGTAGAAGGAATGGGTAATCATAGCGATTACCGAGAAGCTTTTGGTAAGCTGTTTTGACAGAAGTTCGACCAGGGAGGTGCCTATTTCTGGGTAAGTTCAATCCGACTTCTATGAAATTTTAAAAATCTTCTGTGAATGCGATCAAGAGGTAGGAAATCTGATATATACAAGGGATACCGGATGAGGCAAGCATATTCTAATTTGCTGAACACGTAGGCATAGTACAGGGGCTTGAGTATTGCATTGGTAGTAAAGTATTTAGAAATTCGCATTATAAATCCAAGAGATTTGTAAACATTAGAAGATATGTATGCTTTATGTGATTTGGAGCACATTTAAAGTTCTTTGTAACATCCTCCGACCTTCATCGCTTGCACATGTAATATCGGAAAATATTTTAATATCGTCAGCGTAACCAAGGATTGGACAATCGATTTTAAACAATAGGTCGTTCACATATAAAACGAATAGTAGAGGTCTAAGATTGGATCTTTGAGGGACGCCGGAAGATGGAGAAAAAAGTTTTCAGAAACGTAACCATTATAAGTGACATAGGACCGTCTTCGATTCAGGTAAGATTGGATGAGTTTCAGAGATCCATGGTCGATTGAATCGAAGGACTTTGATAAGTCCGTATATAAAACATCAACTCTCCCTCTCCTGTCGAGAACTTCACCCACAAACTGAGTTATTGTTGCCAAATTGGTAACTGTGGAGTGTCCAGGAACAAAACCATGCCTTCTTGGAAGAAATTTTCAAAGACAGAACTATTAATTTCCCAGAAAGATCCCGTGATCTGACCATTTTGACACTATTTTATTTTTCCATATTCGAAGAATACCATTTTCAAGACCACACATAATACAATTGCAGAGCTTCGCAATGCTATTACAAATTACTGTGCTGATATAACCTCACAACACCTTGTAAATGATTTTGAGAGTATGAAACGTACAGTTCGTCTCTGTCTTCAAAATTATGGACAACACTTTCAGCATCATCTTTAGTAGTATTATAACTTTCAAACGAATCCCAACATCATCCTTACATAATTAAATATTTCGGCAAACGTGCACCATCTTGTCACGTACACACTACAGAGTGCAAGCTACCCATCTGGTTGCAGTTTGTCTAACAGCATAGCATAATCAATGCATGCACACATATACATACATACATACGCAGAGGCACGGTGAAGATTTCAGAAGAAGCGAGGATTTTACAAACTTATACGATGTCGGCGAACTATTTCGGCACTTAGCCTATCCCGCACATAGTAGACTCTTACATATTCAGCGGTCGGATCTCGAAATTCGCCATGCCGCGCGCTCTTAGTCCAACAACATGTCTTTAACTATGTTTTATTAAAGTTCCGCTCTGAATCCGGAATGAAGGAGTCCCCCCGGCATGTTCGCGTTGACAACGGCGTTCCCACGTTAAGCTGCTAGATAAAAATGGAGCTTTCAAATTTATGAGCTCCCTCCTTCGAATGGCATCGGAGACGAGGACAAAAAAAATTCGTTCGTGTGGATAGACACATACACCGAAAATCTTTACTACAGTGTTTTTGACATACTCGATATCTTTCTCCTTTCTATGTTCCAAATAAACTACCAAATGTGGATTGCACATTAAATAAAGCATAAACTTAATCTGTTAAACATAGTTTTATATACTAGATTCAAGACTACTATTAACTGTCAAAAAATTCCTGAAGTAGCTCAGTTGTTCAAGGATTAGCTAATAATGACAGCTAAGTAGTTCTTGTCTAATAATATCGAGACCGTCTACGTTCTTTGTAATCTACTTTTAATCTTTTTCTTCTGGTCTAAAATATGAAGTCGAGGTGAGCAAATTCTTGTGTCTTAGCGATGACAAACACCATCAAAATGAATGGAAGGCAACCTACAAAGATGCAGAAATGCATTTGAAAAATCTAAAATGTCTTAAATTTCTAATTTCAAAGGTTGCCACAAATACCTCACCGTCCTTATATTAATTTTCAGATGTTTTCAATAGCATCCATTAATCCGGGCGTATAGCGCAGTGCCTAATGCGCTCGCTTCATAGTCCGGTAGTATCGGGTTCGGACCTCGGTATGTTCTTTCCGAATTTGGTTTTCTGTAGTTTCCCAAATTCCACGGCAAATGCGAAAAAATAGCATCTAAGTCGGTCTACAGCCGCAGGCGTAATAATAACTCATGGCCAGCCGATGCCCCTGTAATTGGCACGAGCTGGGGGATGCTAAGGCATGAATTATTATTATTTTTATCATTAGGGTAGGGTGGGCCACCATGAGACATGGGCCACGATGAGACATTGAAATATTTCTGGTTAGGTAAGGTATAGCCATCTATTAGTCGTGTAGTAAACTATACCCCATGTGCTGATTTCAAATTCCTTACGCCGTCAGACCACTCTTAGTTGAGCTTGTGTCGAAGTAGAGTGTTGTTGTGTTCAATCTTTTTCGCGCGCTTTTTTTACGATTCTTTGTGTGGAGACAAAATTCAAGGATAAAGGTAAGATATTCATACTTATTTTAAGGTTGCTTAATAAGTTTTCTTTTCAATGTAACACATTTATAAAAAAATTATATTATACCAAATCAAGTCAAATTTTTTGAAGAACGTGTACCTAAATGGGCAACCATGAGACATATTCACGGGGCCACCTTGAGACACTGTCTCATGGTGGCCCACGTCCGCAGTAAGTAATAAATACTTTTAATTAGTGTATTTTATAAACTGCAGATGTCCAGAGGTCGCAAACGGAAGAGCCAAAAATACAATCACAATATTAGATCCTTCCAATACTGATGACTAACTGGCATCAACATCATCCGAAACACCTCGCTAGACTAAACATTCGCTTGGCGAGGAGACCTCGCAAATTTTTATAACTCCTGAAGTATTTCAAAGATACCCCAAAGCAGGAGAAAGAAAACTGAAAAATAGCCAACGTAAAAAAGCTACCAGTTGTATTCCTACCGATACCATTGACAAAGAAAAGATACAAATTAAATACATGGAAAAAAAGGAAAGCTGAAAACGAAAACTAGAAGGAAAACGAAAACTAGAAGGAAAACGAAAACTAGAAGAGTCCAGGAAACAAGCTGCTAGTAAGAATATATTTGGATGAAAAAGAAAATCTATCCCAAAAAACAATTCGTCTTCTGATGATGATGAAGAAAAAATATCGTTCGCCGATTCTGATGATTCAACAGACTGGATTCCGGAAGATGAACCTTCCGGATTTGAAGAGCTTCATAACGATCCGGAAACCGACAATTTTGTGTTAGTGCAATTTAAAGCTAATAATAACATATTTTATGTAGGAAAGGTGACGAGACTTTTGAAATCAACAAACGACGTTGAAGTCAATTTTTTAAGAAAATCTGCAAAGGTCGGGGTCATTTTGTTTTTCCGTCCGAACCTGATGTTGCAATTGTTCCACTTGAAGATATAAAATTGATTTTACCGTTGCCATCTGTTCTGGGAAAAACCAAAAGACTGCAGTCTTACTACAAATTTGAAATTAATTTTAATAATTTGAACATACGCGAAAAAAAATTGTCAGTGTTTTTATATTTTAGTCTCAGTTTCTATTGTTCTTCAATATTTTCTATTTAAAGTTAGTGTTGAATAAAGGTTTTCTTTAAATTTTTTAATTTCTTTCTATATTTCATCATGTCTCATAGTGGCCCACGTTGCGGGCCAGTATGAGACATGACAAAAAAAAAGAAAATTTAATTCTTCCTTACAAGACCACAATTTGTTATATTTTTCGATTCTTCTAGACTAACGTGTAGCTAATTAGTAGAGAAAAATATGTTTATTCCATTATCTTTAAAAATGAATGTGATGATAAACCAAAAACTTTTTCCGTCTCAAGATGGCCCACTCTCCCCTACTATTATTATTATTATTATTATTATTATTATTATTATTATTATCATATATGAATCGGGAAGAAACTAGCAGTTTAATTCTCAAAAATGTAAAGATTTTGTTCTACAAATATCCTAATCAAACAATAGTAAGGTTTTAAAGAATTTGTTATCCTTCGCAAATAATTTTTTTTAACTAGAAGCAGACGCTCTAGAATTCATATCCAGCATATAATAAAATTCGCTCTTATTAAAAATTTTTTCATAAGTCCAACGGCCATAAAATACCATGCTACACTCACTACAGCATTCGCTATTGGGATACAATTAATAGCGCAACATTACTTACAACAAAATAATACTGTGTACGCAGTACAAAGAAAAAGTAGATATAGCCTTGAGAAACAATACCGATCGGAACGCTGCTGCAGCTGCATCCACACCAGCTGCAAAAAAGGTACTTATATCCCTACAACTATCACAAATAATTTGACAGATGTTACAGTCATCTAAATACGAGTATTAAGAAAATGAGTGCGTTTACAATTTCTCCTATTTCGCAATATGCATATACAATACAACATACATATAACAAAAATGACAATGCTGGAAAACAATTTATTTTACAATTAGTCTATAGTCGAAAATATTTTGACACCTACAATTCTCAGAATTGCAACAAGTAATTAATTTTGGAACGTTTAAATGCTAGATAATAATAATAATAATAATGCGCTGCAAGTGATTACTGGCACTTGCCCAATAGACCTTCTTGCGTACGAGACAAAATACAGGTTTGAAAAAGGTTCATTGGAACGTACGACGGCCAGGAGAATTATATTAGACAATTGGCAAAAGAGATGGGACGAAAATGTCATCAATGCCCAGTGGACCAAGCGGCTAATACCACACCTGACTCCGTGGTTAGACTGTAAGTTTAGGAGGGTAGATTACTACCTCACATGAGTACTAAGTGGTCACGGTGTTTTTCGGGCATACGCCCTTAGATTTGACAAGGACGACTCGAATATATGTATGTACTGTGGGGAGGTAGACACCGTTGCCCATACAATCTTCGAATGCTCCAAATGGTGCCATGCGAGAAATGTGGCCCACCGCGCACTTGGTACGGAGCTCACTCCTGATAATGTGATCAATCTTATGACATCTACGGAGGAAAACTGGAGAGTCGTGCATCAGTTAATTAGGGACATCATGCCCAACAAAGAGAAGGCGGAGAGAGAAAGGCAGTCTAGACAATTAACCTGTCGAACTCCTAATCTCCATGATATGTGGGGGATGGGAGATGTAGGGGGTATCAGATACGTAGAAGACAGAATCACTAAGACAGCCCAAGTTTCCCGAAGATATGTCCGAGAGGACGGTACGGTGAAAAGGGCGGTTCTGGCGGGCCACTTCTCGGTTTGCGAGCCGAGTACGTCCGCACAAAAAAAAATAATAATAATTCATGCTTTAGCATCCCCCAACAGCTTGCGCCAATTACAGGGGGCATCGACTGGCCACGAGTTATTATTACGCCCGCGTCTGTAGACTGACTTAAGATGTTATCTTTCCGCATTTGCCGTGGAATTTGGGAAACTACAGAAAACCAAATTCAGAAAGAACATACGGTGTTCGAACCTGATACCACCGGACTATGAAGCGAGCGCTCTAGGCACTGCGCTAAACACCAGGATGCTGTTCAATGCAGCTACAATTGTCAAATTTAAAAAGAGAATCCTTGATTTCACAAGTTGACAGCTGTCATTGAGTATTTTAACAAGTACACCACTTGAAATGGTAAACATAATTATGTTTATAGTGCAACTGTTTTCTATTGATACCTAATACCGGAACTACGCGGAATATGTGATTTTTCCATTTTATACAGTTTCAACAAATATTCTAATACTTAAAAACGTCAAAACAATATTTTTGACAGCTTCTAATTGCCTTTACAATTTGGCAACTGTCAGTGGTTTTTAGAGGTTCCATAATAAAATAAAAACTAAACAGTTTTCGAATTTAATTGCTGTTAAATGCTCTTTGTGTGGTGCAATTTCCAAAAAAACAATTAGTTTGACAGTAGCGGCTGACAAAAATATCTCAACATTTAGAGCAGTAAGAGAATAGTGTTGTAAAAGTTTGACATTTAGCAGAATCTTACTTCGGGTGACACAAAGGAGTTGAACTCTAGCTTTGATTTGACAGTAGATAAGTGGAGCGTTAATTCTGTTGATTCTAGTCTTGTTTAGGTACTGCCAATATCATGGCGTGTTACCTGCAAGCCGCAAAGATGGAACTTGATAAAACTTTTTTGCTTTCTTAGCGCTTCTACTCTTGGGTGTTTCACACTGTAGCTTCATCTTCAAGGCTCAGCTGCGAGCTGGTCAAAATTTTTGGGGTTCTTATTTCGAAATCGGAATTTACTGTGTATGACGGAAGAGAGAAGTGACAGTGGATTAGATGTTATTACAACAAATTTTCTCTTATGTTTTCTCTTATGTATGCCCTACAAAAAATGGGACGAATGGAAAATTTGAATCTTTGCATGCAAGAGAATAAATATTCACCAACCATTTCAAGGATGAAGCAAACAGATTCCAGTAGATCAAAATATTTGCAATTATGCATGCTTTAGTAAAATTATAAAGCAGAAGGTTGTCCTAAATTCCTTTTATTTCAGAATTAATAAGGTGACATTAAAAATTTCTGAGTACAAACAGTTGTACGAATGAAACACAGAGAAAACGGAAATATATAGAACTCGTTCATCCTATTCCTTTCGCGTATAATTACTCCACTTATACATTTCTCACTTGTCTCCCTGACAGAATGGCGAAACTCTCGCTCACGCGTCAGACTCTCTTGACATTTCATTTCCGACTCGAACAGGAAACTCGAAATATAAAGGTAACTTTTTGTTTATTTCGCATATGTAGGTAGGCATGTTTTCTTGAGAGCCACTTCAGCTTCTTTGAAGGTATTCCTCTGTCCTCGACTCCATAACTAAAGCCTAAAGACTTCCCGCAGAAATTACGTGTTATATTATAACGCGTGATAATAAATAAAAAATTAACTTTACAATTTTATTAAAAAAATCGGCAAATTTATCGCAGTAGACAGATTTAATATAAAGAAGTCAGAAATCATCCGTAATTCAATTTTTCTTCAGTTTTTCTTCTCACTCTTTCCGTAAAGAAAAAAACAACGATATCGGTGTATGTAATTTATTCTAGTTAGCTGTACGTGCAAATCAGAACATTTGTAAAATCGCCATGCTTAGCTTGTACAACATAAAATGTAAATCTGTGTGAATGGATTCGAATGCAATCGCAAATTTTCCACTAATGGAATGTAAATTATTTCTCTTGTTTCTTTGACTGGAACATAATTCGAGCATAATATTCAACAGAAATTATTGCTGAGCGATTCCCGGAGCTGTTGTTTCCGAAGATTTGCGTTTTAATTCATCAAATCTGCATGAAATGACGTGAAATCTCTGTCTTTTATTAAAAACGGAAAAGGGAATAAGCGACAAATGCAGTTATGCTAGAGGTCGAATTTAATTATTCAAAATAGAATATTTGGTTGCGATTTTCTTCGCAAATGATTTAAATTTGTCGTCTAAATTTAATTTGATATTAAACTTTTACATATCTATCTTCGTCTGATTCTGTTAATTTAAATGAAATTCACGTCAAATTGTCAAGTTTATAATAGTCAGCGGTATACTAAAACGTTGTAATACAGAAGTTGCTGTCAACTTTGGTAACGAAATTATTGCAAGTTCAACGTCCACTTGAAAGTAAGACACATTCTAGGAATAGAGAGTAATAGAGTGATAAACCGGATGTAACCATCACCTGACCTCAAATTTTAAGATGGCAACATTGTTAAATTGGTAGTAGGTACAAGATATGCCGCCACAGTACTAATCTGTCAGATAGTTTCATCACTTAACCTTAAAACAAGAGATGTTACGTACAACAGTCTTTAAAATGACAGGTACTGTGCAATAAATCCTCTATTTACGAAAACTTACAAGAATACTGAAAGACACGTAAAAACTAGCGCTTTCAAACACGTTAAATGTCAGATGACAAAATGTAAACCATAAATAGGTACGACAAGCAACAGGACAGTAAACACTAAAACAAAAA
Organism: Popillia japonica; assembly: GCA_004785975.1. Classification (NCBI taxonomy): domain Eukaryota; kingdom Metazoa; phylum Arthropoda; class Insecta; order Coleoptera; family Scarabaeidae; genus Popillia; species Popillia japonica. The sequence continues at coordinate 3,918 of SMLS01071594.1, read as the reverse complement.
ATACACTTTTCCTATGGCCTTCGTGGTTAGGTGGTGGGTAAGATACTCAAACGATAAATTCGTTTGTTTTTAGCGTGTCACTCGCTAAACGTAAGTATAATTGGGGAATGGCCTTTATGGTGGCACATGGGTGGCACTTAAAATGCATAATCATGTGTTTTCAGAGCTGATATAGCAAGATTTGCTTGTGAAAACGTCCAATTGATCTGCGCAGTGGTTTTAGGTTGGTGCCCTTTCAAATATGAATAGTGAAATGCAACATTTTCAGCATATTTTACGTTTTCTACTATAGAAAGAAAAAATTAGCCGATGCGTATGGAAAAGATGTATTGACAGAACGCCAGTGCCAACACTGGTTTGCAGAATGTGAATCCAGCAATTTTACAGTTGAAGACGCAAGTTCTGGAAGGCCAGTTTTGAAGCTGATAACGAGACAATAAAGCATCTGTCAGGATGAACGCTCAACACTTGTGCTTACGTTTGCTCGTTCATTATCGTTCGTACAGTATGATGTGGTTGTTACAAATGATACATATCCAATCTGTTAAATGTTGATTTTGTCGACACATCTTCTGGCCATCAATTTTTTGGGAGCATAAGACGTCGTTCAGTACGCTACGTTACGATCAGTAGGTATTCTACGAGTAATTTTTAAAAAAATCATGCTACCTTGTATCTAACTAGTCTGCATGGCCCGACCAAGTCGCCGTTTACAAACTTAGAAGGTCGTCAAAGGCGGTGCTCTAATAAAACCAAAGTAACAAGTAGTAAAATCTAAACCTGTGTGAGCAAGGTACGGGTTTTATTAAAGGCTCAAATTTCTACTATAATGATTACTAATTGTGATAATTACATATTAGCTACTTTGGGGTCGACAGATTGGACGAACCCAAACTAGAGAAATTCGAAAGTCTCGACCAACTCGCGCACTTTCTCTCATAGGTGCAACTGGGTTGGAAGGCTTAAACGATATGGGGGCACAATAGGCCTTTTTGGTCGAGGAGCACGGGGTCATCCGCCCATTGGAAGGAAAAAAAATTGTGATAATTAATGACATCAGATCACACCCTAATGACGTCCCGTTCGACCATCGAAAATAGGTCATCTTCCGCCGGAAAATGTACGTGGTGGTTTAAATTTACTCCAACATTCTGCTAAAAGCTTGCAACTTCTTATTTCATAAGTTGACTCTGTTATTAGCCGAGATAGTTTACAATTTCCGTCAAAATGCCAATAAACAAAGGCGCACATTTGAAATCTCCGTATAAAATTGACAGCTACAAAACAGAATTAGATATCCGTCAAAGAAGAGTTAAGCTAACCGGAGGAAAAGTTTGAATATAAACGTACAAATGGTGTAAACGTCACTTAACCAAGCGTTCATAGCGCTGTAGACCGGACACACCTCTACGTCCCCGGTGGCTGGCCTTTGATTCCTACCAGCGGATTTTTTTTCAATCTTATTGTGCACAATATTAACAATTATATTATATTATTATAAAATAGTATAAAGAATAAAGCGTATACAAAAGTGTAAAAAAACTGCGCCAGATGTCAAATGTGTCTACGTCAACGGAATTAACTACAATGTCAGACGAATAGTCGTACAAAACTTCATCCCATTCCTGTAAGAAGAACTTTAACGCAGGACCTTTCTTGGTGTGTAATCTTAAGTGAAAGAACTTAATTACATAAAACGTTTAGAATTTGACTTACAACCTAAGAACGAAACAGCGCAGTGCTGGCACAATGTTTTTCACTAAGAAGTGACAGATAGGAAACAGTGTCGCTGTTTGGCGTGCAATCTTCTACAACGGGGTTGGAAATCTGGAATTTGTTACAGGAAACATGAACAATGAAATATATTTAAATATCCCTAAGAAGCTAGTAATTTGGGTAATGAAAGCACGTTTCATTTTTATCAAGATAATAATTTCAAATGTAAATCGTATATTGTATAGGCTCATAACATTTATGTACTTGTACAAAAATTCTTAAACTCTCTAAAAAGTCCAGATTTGAAAGCCATAAAGCATGTATGGAAGCATGTCAAACGCCAAACAACAAAATAAAATCAAAAACTGGTCAGTTCAATGCCGGAAAAAAGAACCCGGCTAAACTAACTCTACAAAATATTAAGCTATATGCTTGTTATGTTTATATGATATTATCTTTGTATACCTATTTTGAATAATGAAAAATATTTATTTCATACTGTCAAAATACATCCTATACGAAACCTGATTATCCTAATAACACGCTATATATAATTTATATCAATCGTCAAAAATTTCTCCTATTAGGTCAACATGTATACATCCATTTCTATTAAGAAATTCAATATAATGTATGTATTTACGACGAAAAAGTCAATAATCTTCAGAAATTACACCATATTGCTCAAATTAGAAAAATACATTTAGAATGCTATAAATAATTCATAACTATGTAATAGACATCGACATAAAATATTTCTCCGAATCACTGCGAAGCATTGGTCAATTCTATTCATGATTAAACATATTTCAATTACATATTTTAAAAAATCTAATTCAGAACTTCACTACATATTTGAAGTATGCATAATGCATAATTAATGCGATCTAACCTTGTGCTGCCACCTATGAACGCCGTCTAGAATTTGATGGGGAAACGGAATATTGATCTTATTTTGAAAGTTTTAATTTAATATATCAAATATGTTAACCTTGTACACATTTATTAACGTTAATCTTTTTGTGCATTTATCAATAAATTTATCTACTCTTTAAATAATGCACGTACAGTAACACCTTAGTATCTGATTGGTGCATTAATCTTCAATTACAAGAGAGCTACTTTGATAGAGATAACATGGAATTCTACGGAAATACAAAATACAAAACTCAAATATAAAACTGTACCATCGATATCTTTATACATATATGGAAAATACGTAATTTCTTGTAGGTAGTAGTGTTAATAAATATTTTAAATATAGATTATACTTATTAGTCTGGTAATATTAATCCGCTGATATTTACGATCCACTTCTTTAAATAAACATGAAAATTATAATCTTAAATAAACGAACCTGTTCTGGCAAATAATAAGTCACGCAGCCATTAGTATGTCCCGGTGTTGCCAATACTTTCAATTTGTGCCTTCCGAATTGAATTTCGTCAGTTTCATCGATGAAAATATCCGCTTGTGCCCCGCTAGCTTTCGAAATTATGCTCTTGCACCCTGACAATTTCTTCAATTCGCCAGTTCCCGTAATATGATCAGCATGCATGTGGGTGTTTACTAAAATATAAATCAATCATAATTAAATAAATTGATTTTATAAATAAGTTAACCTTAAAAATTTAGGACATACTTGCATATTTTAAAGTTAAATTTAATTCCTTGACTGCTTGAAAATCGCGCTTGGCATGTTCTATTACGGGGTCGATAAGTAAGGCCTCTTTGGTTGTTGTATCTGCTAGTAAATATGTGTACGTGCAGCTTGTACTGTCGAAGAACTGTAAGCCAATAATTTGTAAACAAATCAGTAAAATGGGTAATATGCATCGATTTAATTGAAATTTACCTGTCGGAAAATGAAATCCTTCGTAAATGGTATCTGTTCGACCATTTTAGAGTGATTTCTGTACGCGCCCTTAGTAAGAACGTTGGGGTTCGTAGCACGAATTTGGCTGACGATAATTCTCGATAATACGCAATTCATGTTGAAGTATTGATCTCTATTCTCCCTATATATATCTACGATTTTCGACGATGATAAAGTAATTAACGGAGAAAGTACAAGTAATATTTCGTATTGTATTTTATGTATACTAAAGAATAGGTGAGTAATGTTCTCCGTTTTAAGCACGATAGATGGCGATAAATGCAACGAATTGATTAGCCGTACACCAATAACAATCAAGTTACTTG
>SMLS01071593.1:0-15073 GCA_004785975.1 Popillia japonica | reverse complement strand
TGGTGCTCGGAATTTAAATTACAGCTAAATGTCAATAAATGTTCGTTTGTTTGCTATACCAGGAAAGTAAGTTTTATTGATTCTGTATATGAAATAGATGGCAATATTTTAACACGTTCTTATACAGTCAAAGATCTTGGTGTTTTATTTGACTCCCGCCTTTCTTTTGTGCCGCACATAACTAATTTATCTATTTCGAGTTCAAAAACACTAGGCTTTATATTACGCTCATCTAAATTCTTTAGAAACATTTCTTTGATTAAAACCTTATACTTCACCTTTGTTGTCAGCAAGCTTGAGTATGCTTCTGTGGTATGGTCTCCGTACTACATCTATTTACAATTATCTATTGAAAAAGTTCAGCGCCGTTTCTTAAAATATCTTTCCTTCATACTGGATAGCTCTTACCCTGAGAGAGGAATCGATTATACCTCGCTCTTAGTAAGGCATGGCGTGACATCACTGGAGAGCAGACGGAGAATACATGGAGCCAGATTTTTGTGGAAGATAATTCATGGTTCATCTGATTGTCCTTCTCTTCTTTCCAAAATTAATTTCTTTGTGCCTCGCATTTCCTCTCGTTCTTCCCCCACCTTTACATATCCATTTTCCCGGACTAATTTGTTACAACACTCTCCGCTGTCTACTATGTGTTGTCTGGCCGACATATATTATGAAGATGTATTTTATAATTCCATCAACGATTTGACATTAAGTTGATCTCAATTATTCTTGGCTTTTCTTTTTTTCCCCTTTATATTTTCTTAAATTTCATTTTCTTGTATAGAATACTACAAATATCTAGAATATTGTGTATGTTAGGTAGTATTGGATTATTGTAGTTGTAAGAGTTTTGTATTTGTGTACCTATAATTTGTATTTTTACCCTGTAATTGTAAATCGTTGGGTAATAAAGAGTCTATTATTATTATTATTATTATTATTATTAGAAGTAGTTAGTTATACTATACGGCTGTCGATTTTATACCATAAAATAATATGACTTCTTACGTTGGATAAAAAAATCTGATCTGAATCTTATTTGAATGAATGAAGCGATTTGTTTAAAATCTCGTATCTTTAGAACGTATTCTGATTTTGCTATTAGAAAAATTCAGACAAGATTGTGTGTTCGAAATGTACAATGCTACCTTTATTTTAATATGTATAATCTACTCCTCTTCTACTGCAAAGTGTAAAGAGTATTATTCCTAAATCTTGTAGGGTTTCCTAAATCAGGTTTCTTTGATCAGCTCTTCTTGTCCAAAATCTTGACCTGCTCCCAGGATAATTATTTTCTCATCAATTTCGCCATTCCATATCATCCGGGTCTGCTTTTTCTCTTACCTATCTTCTTAGCTTCCCACACTTTCTTGGCTTGCCTTCCTTCTTTTGGACTTTATTTCATTACATTTTTAATTTATATACTCTCCCTTATATTTTCATTTCTTCTCTTGTCCATTACTGTCACGTTAGCCGCTCTTCTCAGGTATTTCATTTCAACTTCTTGCATCTTCTTGTGGAGTTTTCAGTCTATACCCACGCCATACAACAGGGTAGGCCAAAAACTTTCATCATGTTTGTATGATTGTATGTATTTGATTCCTTCAACCAATTCTTCTTCCACGCCATTATTCTCAAAGGTATTTTTCATCTTTTCCCTCTTTTAACCTTACCAAAGGCTCTCCCAAATCAATAATGCACATTTAGATATCTTTGTTATACATCAAGAACTTCTCTATTATATGTATATTTAATGATAACTATATGGTCTTAGTTTTGTTTCCAAAATGAATTCATTTAATTTACAACCAGCGTAAATAATGATATTCCACGGTAATTGAAACATTCGTTTCTCTCTATTATGACGGTTTCCAGGTGTGCCACGACGAGCCTTCTGGTACCCCCAGATACCCCTTGCTCCTGAAGGTGCCACTTAAGTTAGTGGCAAAACGTCGCATTTTATATTGTATATCTTGTGCATTTATTTGTACTGGATATTCTAGTGGGTTCTGAAAATAGTGGTTCCACCTTGGCATTACTTTTTCGATTTACCTAAGAACTCTTCCATCTTTGTGTTTAAGCTGTGATTATTTGCCATACTGTAAATACAAAATGAAGATAGTTCACTTTAAACGACTCAATTGTCTTATCTAATACTGTTTATTCCTTTTAATATAGTTGTGGAAACCGAGCAAGCGGACGTTTCCTGTGGTTGATCAATTTATTACAAATATTAGCTAAACCTTCAGAACTGCATAGTGTATTGGGCAGTTTGCTATTGTTATGAAAAAAAGAAGAATCTCTGGTAGTTGTGTAGTCTGTAAGATGTTTTCTTGCCAGCGAATGACGAGTATCAATTTATAGCTCATTTGCAAAGTTTGTAAATCTATAATATACAATGTCTAACACTTACGTTTACGACAATAACCAAAAAGAGCGTAAGAATCTAGAAAATAAATTTATAATTGAGTCGTCATCTCGAAGCTAATTCCAGGATAAAGGCAGTTTTATTGAGCCGTTAGTGGATTTCAATAATAAACAAAGTACTATGTTTGGAGTTCGGACTAGATTCTTTATGTTATACTATACAACTGCTGATTCGATGAGTCGTTTCGTATTTTAGGAATCTCTTTGAATTTAATGATAATAAAAAGGCAATCCGAACGTCGTTTTATTTACGCGAAGAGATCGATCGATAAATAAGGCCATAAATTGTAATTAGTATAAATAACGGGGCGTATTAGTTTACTGAAGCTGGCCTTAAAGTTAAACGAAAGACGCAAATAATTCTGCGAACATTTATAATTTTACCGGTACAGTGTAGAGTTCATAAACACGTTCGGAAATACCTGCAAACGGAATGTCACCGCTTTTTTCTTAATAAGATGTAGTCAAATGATGGTGATTTAACCTTTTTTTTTATAATATTACAATTTGTTGGAAAACCAGTACTTTTGCTTGATACGCAACTTATTACAGGGAACCCACGCATTGACTGTATTAGGTATTTCCATTTGTAGGGACAAATATTACTGGGATGGTTATTAAGTGCAAACCCGGAAATCAATTATGCTCATAAATTTATTAACAATCAGAACTTAACTAGCATCAAACATTTATTAGGCATAATTATCTACTAAATATGTATTTTTGGATTATTTTGGAAATTTAATTGCATTTTAATATAATGTTATTAGAACATCTTGTATTGTAAACTACTTGTTCTACGTAATTTAGCATATTCATAATACAAATAAATGAGTGAAGATTTAACTGTTGCGAAACGGAGGTTTCTGAAATAGCGGGTCATTTGTCACTACATCAAACTATTAACGAAATAGCAATCTTGTATTGTAGTAAAAAATAAACGATTTGCTTATGTATACTCTACTGCTCCTGTTTGTATGACATATTGAGGAAGTACATTAGCAAGACTGAGTAGATACGTCTATTTCCAAGTTTACGTTTATTAATTGCTGCAAATAATTCATCGTTCTCACAATTTATTACATACTAATTAGAATAATGAAGTTACGGTTTATTTCCTGTTTGTCGGATGTTGCCAATAAATTATTTAAAGAAATGCACTAAGGACATCGTATCCTGTCAATTAGGAGATCATAAATGACTGTGGTATGTATTACGTATTATCAAACTTATAAAAACTTTCAAAAAAGTTCTTATTGTTAGTATAGTCAATGCAATTATACGCAATTAATATTGGAAGCAATCAATTTTGACGTTACACTTTTATATCTAATTCAATACGTAGAGGAATTCAATAAATGAACTCCTATTAGTGTGTTATATACTGGAGGTAAAACGCAGCATGTTTTACTTTTTAAGTTTAATTTTGAATTTTTTTAATCCGCTAAATAAATTGAATGCGTAAAGTTTCTTATTACGATTAGGTCGAAACATGGTGTAATGTTTGAGTTACATATACATACATTCATATATAGTGTGTTTATTTGAAAAGTTAATCCATTTTGCGTAGATTTTAAAACGGTCCAATAAGTATTCACTGAATCTCTTGGTCGTGAAGTAAAAATTTTGAATGGTCGTCACTTTAGTACACAAGATTTTTTTAACGCAGGCTTATTACCGAAGTGGGGATGCACTGCATTGACATGTTCCACATTTTTCAATGAATTATATGCAATTTAAGAAAGCATTGGATGGAACTCTAAAACTGGTAGCTTTTCAAGAATATTAGGCGGCGGAGCAATTACACCTCAAATTGACAATCGTGTTGAACAAATATGTAACGGGAAATGAACCACAAAAATTTTTTCGACACCTGAGTCAACAAATTTTCACATCCAGAGAAAATAGGTGTTCGGGCAGAGATAAACCAAAGGCGTACCAAAATTTTGTCAGGGACCGGTAAATGCTCAAAGGTATCGCACAGAGATTTTAGAACAATTTATCAATCAGGTGGATAAAAACTTAATAGCATTTTTTGATCACCATATAATTAGTCGAAATACTGAAAATGCTGGGTTCGCGCGTGCATACGATTTAATACCTTACAACTTTTTCTTATGGCTTTATCAAAAAGTAGCATATTTCGAACAACTGTGTTAAATTTGTATAATATGCAGCAAAGAATAGAACAGAAATGCATAGAAATTCATTATAATCCAATGCTGTTGCATAATATGATTACAAATTTAGAATGGAAAATTTTAAAATGTATTGCTGTTGAAGCACAACATTTTCAACACTTAATACTTTTCAATTATTATTTATTGGTTTATATTGCAAAATACAGAGTACATTAGTATTATTAATATATTATAATTTTCAATAAATACCTATTAATAGTATAATATGGTATGTATAGACCTGCCGAAATATTTACTAGTTTATAGATCAAGTAGTCAGGTTTAGCTAACGACATACTTAAAATATTCTCAATATATCACATGCTACTTGATGAACGTTTCAAATAAACGCATGTTTTCTAATATAATGGTTTCTTAATATGTATATACCGAAATAACTAAATATTTTTTAAATAATAGTATATTATGACACTAGTGCATAATCGAGCTTTTAAAGCACGAGTAACGAGTTTAAAGCCACGACGCGAAGCAGAGTGGCTTTAAGGTTACGAGTGCTTTAAAAGCTAATTATGCACTGTGTCATACGATATTTTCTAGTATAAATGCAACAATAATTTTAACTAGAAGAAATCAAATCAATAATTTCAATTCATTTTATCGAGTGAGATGTGTCTCTATATTATGTCATTTGACATTTCACTTAATTATTAAACATCATTGTTGTATTAATAATGTCGACAGAAATTCAAAAACTAGCTGCTGAAGCTGAATTCAGTTTAATACCTGCAAAGTCCAAATAATAATTCCAATCAATAATCAATAATTCCAATACATATTATCGAGTGACATGTACCTATATGTCATTTGACATTTTCTGACATTTCACTGGACTATTAAACGCTTGGAATTGGCTGTTACCAAGCAACCTTTATAGCACGCCGTGCGATAAACGCCCGATTATGCACGCTTATGGGTGTGTTTTGATTGGTTTATGATGCATGCATACTAATAGTATATTATGACACTAGTGCATAATCAAGCTTTTAAAGCACGAGTAACGAGTTTAAAGCCACGACGCGAAGCGGAGAGGTAACAGCCAATCCCAAGCGTTTAATAGTTTAATGTTTAGTTGCCCTTAGTTTCCTAGTACACAAATTTGTCAATGTGTTTCGATAAAAATATCAATTCTATTTACACAATATTTTATGCGAACTCATTCATTAATTCCTGAGGGAGTAATAAACATAAAGATTACGAAATATTGATTTAATTATCTTTTCTATTAAAACTTGTCGAAATACCCAAGAAGTTTCACATATCGTTGGCTTAATAAGAAAATTGCCTAACCCCATTTCATGAAATTTTACAGGAGAGCTAAAAACGTTTAATTTTGTGGATTTCTCTTACCTATGTGTGTGTTATCTTGTTCAGATACTTATTTTGACACAGTTTTTAGAAGTCTATAAATAAATTAAAAAAATTTTTTTTGACAAAGAATTATGGAGTTAGGCATATTTCCACATAATTTTTAGATTTCTGTGGCAGTTAGGCAAATTGTTAACTTACCTGATGAAAAGTTTAACTAATAATAAAAACTTATTTTTGTTTTATAATTTATCGCAATAGGTACAAGTATTGTGTGTATTTTAACTGAAAATATTCTGAAATAATATTATCTATAGTAATATATATGTATTTGAAATAAAAATAAAAAATATTGAGAATGGTAAGATGCAAGTATGGCTCACATAATCTTAATATAATGCGGATTTAGGCAGTTTTCTGGCGCTTTTTTACTGATGTAAGTTAGGCAGATTTCTGTTTCGTCATTTATGAGCGTACACAATTTATTTTGATATAAGTAGTTTTCTGAATCGATAGCCACTCCTATTAGGATACCGATGGCACTAAAATACTAATTTTACTAAAAGTAGAGTTAGGCAATTTTCTTATTAAGCCGACGATATGTATTATTTGACAATTTAGAATTTTTCCATTCCCTATACGTCCACTTTATACGAGTAGGTTTTGTAAAAGTTAAATAATTATAATATTTTGCTTGTTGTGCTATATTGCTATGTGTTATATAAATTGGGAACTAAAATATTTTCTTTCTGTTTCAGGTAAGTTTCTTTCATCAAATATTAGCCGCCGCAAGGGGTGCCCAACATTTACGGAGTTGGCAGCAGGTGCCGCTTCTCGCCACATCACAATGACTGACAAGTATCGAGATTTATTACGCGTTTACTTTGCTAATAATTCATTTTTCTGAAAGAGAAACTTTTGACATAAATAGAACAAAAGATTAAGTTTTGTAACCGACCGGGATCACCGTATTCTTCGGTTCCGAGTTGTTTGTGGCTAAAATTGATACACAAATAACGAACTACACAACCGTAAAATATACTAAATATATATGTATGCAGCCCTAGAAGCAAACTATTGCATTTCAGTTGTATGTATGTATAATAACATACATACTAGTAACAGAGTTCTAAATTGAATACACATATAATATGAAAATCGAGGAACTGAATCTACTAATAAACTACATGTTTAAGATTTGCCTGCCTTTATACACAATATACATAAAAGCTATATTAGTTACTTAAAACTTTTAGTTCTTGTTATCTGTTTCCGTATAACATAAAATTAACATTTAAACGTTACATTGTAATAGTTTTATTACAATAGTCTTACCCATCATCATTCACATTTATTGCATAATTGCTATACTTTTTAGAAATAAAGTTTGCGTAATAAATATTTTACTCTACTTACTGACACATGTTCTCTGTATATTATTATGGTTGAACTATTACCATATACGACGCTGCTGCCCTAAATATCAGAGGTTTACAGTAAACATACACATATACAGGGTGTCTTTGAAATAAAAGTAAAAAATATGAAAAATGGTGAGATATAGTTATGTAGAATATAAATCCAAAAAATTGTAGTTCAATTACGACACTAATGCAAAATTAACCCCTCTATAAATTGTAATATCTGTCGCCTAAGAATGCTCAATGTGTTTAAAAAATACCTCGATCAAATTAACGCAAGACATACATAGCTAAACAGCTGTCGATCTACTAAAAATTACGAGATAAGATTGATGTGTCAGCTTTTTTAAATAGCTTTGCATGCTAAGGGTTCAATAACATCAATATGATTACGTATGAAAATGGTATCGGACACTAATTGATTAAGAATTTTGCAGTTGGAATTCGCGCAAAATATTTTGGGTTTTTAGTTTAATAAAATAATATTTTTCCATTTTTCTCTTTTTTATTTTTATTTTAAAGGCACCCTGTATATGTAGTACTTTCATGTAGTAGGTATAAGTAGTTAATGATACTACCATAGATAATTCAACAGTAATTTTGAATATGAAATTTTCTAAACTTTACTGAAAATTAGAACTTTAAACTTCTCCTTAACTAACACTACATTTTTTGTGGTACCCTTTTTGCGAAAACAAAATCATGCTCCAGGTCCGTATTGTGTAACTTCATGACATAGTGGCTACAGGTTCTAGCAATAGAAATAATACACACGGAGAAAAATTTATAGTATTTATAAGTATAAATATACTTCATTTTAGTATAATTTATTGCTATATATAGGACAGCAACATAGCATACTAAATGTAACAATAAATTTATTCCTAGAAATTAAGTACCTATTATACTTCAATTTACTATATTTTATAGTAACTTTAAGTAAATTGCTTGTACTACAATTAGCAATGATTTGTACTAACAGATTTACAAAACCTTTTCACAAATACAAAGACCGCGTCATACTGCATCTCATTCTTTTTACGTACGAGCGCCTTAAACCTTCTCTCTCTCATTTCATTAGTGTTCTAACGTGCATAAATTGAAACTACCTTTATTTAAAAACCAATATAAATACTTTTAAAAACCAATCAACTAGTTTTGCTAAATGTTGTAAATTATTTTTATTTAAAAATTTCATCAAATGTAGCAAACCTTTTGTTTTAATCTTAAAACATTTTGTTTTAAGATTTTAGGAACAAAATTGTTGTTGGCCATTAAACACAGTGTTCGTAATTTTAATACAATTTATACTATTCATAAGTATAAATTTCTAAATAAAATGTTTTGCTGTCACATTTTTCTCAGTGCAGTTAAATATGTGCTACGACGATGTCGGAGTAACAATGTGTACCTATTGCCACAATAATAATACCAAACTCATGGAATTTTTTTAAATTAAATAATTTCATAGTGTTGTGTATAGCTATTACTATACTATTACGAGAACTCTTCGTTTTGGTATGCACCTTTGATATTGCCTGTTTATATACATATCTTAAACATCCTTGTTTCTTTTTGTGCTATTGACGACTAACTTCATCCAAAAATTTTCGTGTACGATTACAATTGTTTCATTCTGTATTTAATTCTTTTCTAACTGTGACTTCATACGGAATTGCTAATTAGTTTTGCGATATGGGCATATGTAAAAAAAGATATAGTACTATAATGTAATTTCTTGGGTAAAGAACCGTCTTATATAATGTTGGAAACATGTAATCTACGATACTTCGTCTTAAATATGTCGCCTTCGACAATACTTCGAATAAAATGCACGTACCTCAATTTTCTCCTGGATATGACATTAGGTGCATGTACGGATGAACATAATGCATATGCATATTTATATAAAATTTCTTACTAAAGTTCACGGAAGTATTAATATATTTTACGGTTCCGTCGACATGCTACGCCATTCGTTCCTGATGTTATCTTACATTGTATTATACTGAAACCGTGTACAATTCAACTCGCGTTCTTCGACCATTGCACTCCCCGGTTTCAACCGAAATTAAGGTAAAATACCGGCAGCATTCATGCGGGCACCGTAATTTATTGCTTATCAACTGGAATAATGTGCGCAATTGCAACTCGGCAATAGTACTGCCGTTGGATGTATCGTGTTGGCTGTGCGCGCTATATTACGAACTCTCGTCAATAATGCAATGCCGTCAATCACCGATTGAAAAGTCGAAACGGCTGCATTTTGGCAAAGGGGCCTACACGCGCACATGCCTCGAAAGTTGAGTCTAGCAAATGCATCCAAACTCCGCGTCCCACTCCGCTTTCGTCTCCGACATTCAGCCAACAGTCGCGTTTTAGATTTATCTATCAGCCTTTTGATTTATGGATTGATATTGTGCCCGTCTCTTTGCAGAAAGGGTAGTTGCGCTACAATAGCTAAACATTCATCATGTAGAAAGACTGTAGTAGTGGTAGTAACAGTTGTATAGTCTCTGTACGTAATAGCAGATATATGTACATAGCTCTCTAGTCATAGGACTAGTGTGTTGGGTACCGAGTCGTCAAACATAAATATGCCACGCGATCAAAACGTTTCACGTTGTTTGTTACTACTTCACTTGGCCGCTTTTCGCTGAGGTGCCAGAAAGAGACTACAGGGCAAAAAAGTTATAATATAGGGATTGTAAAAATGTCACCGTTAATTTGTACCGACGATGAGGAAGCAGATGCGGGTATATTAAATTTCTTTTTTGCGAGGACTCGATTTATTACAGCTAGTAGTATGGGGTTCTTTACAACACTCATTTTAAGTAAGTTTAGGTAAGTTATCACGTTGTTGTATTAGAAAATTACGTATTGTGTGAGTATTTTACCTGCTTACATATAAATTACTTCAATAATACTGAAAGTATTTTATAGACTGATACATATTTAAATAACATCTCTTTGGTTTTTGTTTTTTGTATACATTTTGCGTTTATTAAACTTTGATTAATTTGGCAATATTTCTTTCTGATTATTTACAAATTGCAAATAATTTACAAAGAAACAACAAATAGCATTACTTAAGAAAGATTTCAACATTTCATCACGTCTTGAGGATAGGCCAGATTTCATTTTCGGAAAATGAATTTATTTTAAAATGACATTTGTAAGTAAGCGGATTAATTAAAAACGTCAAACATATACTACATATTGGGCCGTATTCATAAAACTGAAGGATATCCTTGTAAGTATAAGGTAGAAGTACAAGGTTTCGAGTTGAAGAAAAAGGTAGGAGTATAAGCATTTCCTTTTTTACGAATTCATAATGATTACCTTATACTTGCAAGGATATCCTCCAAGAATTAGTAATAAGTGACTTCTTGTCCTTGCTGGCGAAGAGGTAGATCAACTTCATCATTATCATTGCCATCTTCTTCAGGCATCTCTTCAGGTGCTTCAAAATCGAGGTCTTGCAAAAATTTTGCCACGTTATGAAGCACAATACACGCAACAATTATTTTTGGCACATTCTCCAGTTTCACTCGGCAAACGTATTGCAAAATAGGAAATCGACGTTTCACTTGACCAAAACAACGTTCAATTATTACTCTCTCTTTTCTCAGAAGTTTATTATAATTTAGTTCAAGACCTGGAGCGGGAGTTCTGAATGGAGTCATGAGCCACGGCTCTATACCATATCCATCATCAGCAAGTAGCACGACGTTGTTTTTATTTTGTAAACGAACCCTTATTTGTGAATTTCTCCATATTCTTGAATCGTGAACCGATCCAGGCCAACTAACGTCCACACTAGTGAACATTTCCCTTGCATCACAAGTGGCTTGTACATTCAGTGTAGGATGACCTTTTCGGTTGACATACTCATCACCATGGCGATTTGGTTTCAGTATTCCTATGTGGGTACAGTCAACTACACCAACTGCTGTCGGAAACCTATACTTGCTTTGCCATAACTGTTTCGCAGCCATAAGTTCATTGTTAGTAGACGGAAACTTTATCCAGTAATTTGATTGCGCAACTATGCTGTTAATTACGGCAGTCACTGTACGGGATACTGTAGCTTGACTTACACCCAGTTCTTGACCAATGCCTTTCTGATACCCAGGGTCACTGAGATAGCGTAAACATATCTTCATTTTTAGGACGGATGATAACGCACCTCCTCGAGTTTCAGCATGTATTCTCAAAAACCTGTTGGCAAGCCATTGCCATTTCCTCTTCGAACCGGTATAATCTTTGTAATCACGAACAAGTGTTGATAAACGCTGCTTGTAGTGTTTAATCTCTCTCAGTTCCACTACATCTGCCATCGCTACAACTGACCACTACACGACTGAGTCTGCTACAGACCACACTCAAAATTATTGAAGGATATCCTTTTTATTTAGAGTAAAAGGTAAAGTTTATGAATAACCAAATACTTTTTTGTGAAGGATATGCTCATACTCTATAAGTATAAGGTTTTACTTGGAATATTATGAATGCGAGATGAAGGATTTCCTTCATATTCTGCAAGTATAAGCATCATCTTTTTTTATGAATACGGCCCATTGTGTGTTGCTATCCTTTCATTTTTTCTGCTTTGTCGTTTTGGATCACTAAATACCTAGTTCTCAAACCCAAACTTTGATGTTCCAGTTAATATTACGTACTCAATGCTCAAGTGCTTTTCTTGACTTCTTAGTTCTGGTCTCCCTGTTACATTATTTAAATCACAATTGCCGCCGTCATTAATAATTGTTTGTTTCTTCGTAGTAGACAGAGGAGCTCGGAACAAGATCATTATTTTATTTGCTTCAACATTAAGTTCTTTTCATTTACTTTGCTTTCTCCATTTCTGTATCTCACTTTGGACAGTATTCTACTACTGAATTGAGACCACGTAAAATTACTTCTGTTGGCCTGTCGAAGGAATTCATTCCTTAGACCTAGGCACTTTAGATGGATATCAACTTGTTTACTCAAAACCCACTTTAATGTTACCCTTACTATCATATTACAACTTGGTATGTCATTTCCAAATCTTGGATAGGACGTTTTCATTTTTTATTTTTTTTTTATTTTTGAAATTAGCGTTCCATTAATATTCATGCATCTGAAGCTCTAGATAATAAATGTGACAAATCTAGCATTTATTTCGAATGCTATGAGGCAAACAAACATTGCAATACAACAATTCAATTTTGTATTTTGAATGTCTTATCATCTGTACAATGAAGTGACTAACGAACGGAGTTATACATTTGCCAAAAATATAATATTCGCGTTAGCCAACTATAACACATATAGGAAAAACTAAAGACATTTTATGAAAAAGTAAGTATAGATATATGATGTGCTGCTTCGCAGTACATTGACCTGAATAAAAATGGTACGAAGTGCAATGAAAAAAATGAGAAACGTAAAGCAGCAGATTATAATATAATATAGAGAATTTGAAAGGCTTGCTAGAAATAGAAATCTATTGTATGTTGTTATACACCTGCGCATGTATTAGCAAAATAGATGTGTCAGGGAAAGTAACTTAAATCCTTGTTACGCGGTACAGTTAGTACCGGATGCTGATTAAGTGATCTGCTTTTATTCAGTATCAAATTGATTTATTTAACTATGTACCTACTATGCTACAATAATATAACTAAAATAATTTTCTATTAGCCTTTGGTACAGTACATAATGTAAGAAATAAAACTTTCATTAGTGTTATATATGTATTTAGGCGAGTTTGTGAACACATCAACGCTGGAAAAAGCTTACACGTAATACGGATACCCAGGATCTATGTAAGCAGCGTATATGGTACACATTCATACGCTCGTTCAAATGACTAATGGAGTGTCATAATGAGTACAACATTTTTCAATCACTGTCGTAAATAAAATATGTCATAGATCAGAACATGATATGCACGTCAACATATTTATCCGATCAAATAATTGCATGAATCACTGGAAACGTTCAATCATAATTTAAAATTTCCATCTTGTCTGTCTGTCAGTCATTCACTCATTCCCTGATCCATCCTCGCTTCTCCCTCGTTCGTACGCCCGACGAATCAAACAAACCAGTCTCTATCATCCACATCATCGTCCGGCCACGATTCAACATATCGGACAGATAGATCCGGACGTATATACGTTATGTATGTGTGTACTATTGTACAAGTAAGAATTGAATTCAAAGGGCAATGAAGTAATGTACCCAACAAGAATTTTATTCGCATTTGGTATTTTTTTTGGTCAGTCCAGCATGTAACCGTAACTGTTAAGTTATACCTATGTATTTTATACTTTATACAACCTTGTGAAAAAAATGCTGCATTATTCCTGAAGGATTTACTAAGTTTTGTAGGTTTACGTAATAGTAACGTAGTTTTTTATATTCTTTACACTTTTGTAGTTTTAACAAGCCAGGAATAAAGATAAATTGTTCATCCAATAATTTCTTATCTTACCACAATTAGACAACTCTTAATAAATTTAATCTGCAGTTCTCTTCTCGTCAACACAATAGCACTAACGTACGTATGAATGTACGGAACTAGATGGATGTAAATTTAAAATGCAAAATATTAATTATTACAGGACAGCATCTCTATATCTGGAGCGATGACTTTAAAGTCCCTGATATTTATTGCGAACAGTTGGCTTTGAGTCTAATAATTCATGTCGATGATGATGGCTTCGCTTGCCTCCCATCTCTCTCTTATACCCACATTCTTCCTGTGCTTCGTCTCGCGGCGACGAGATTATCGTGTCTCATGCACGTTTCAAATAAATTTGCATAACTTTCGTTTAATTTTTGACACTTTCTGGCCGACATATTTCACTCGTAGACGTAATAAGAAGAGCGAGACGTCTCTCGCGTCAATAAAGCATTCAGACGTTCTATTCCTATATAATTTTTAAATAACAAAATAAACTGCCAGAGTATTTCGCAGTCACACATTTGAGTTGAAGCCAATATATTTTCCAGTGAAACTTACTTCTATTGTTATTTCTTTATGTTGCAGTACTTGAATACTGCGTCTTAATTTGACTTAAAATAAATCATGTTTCACACTATTCATCAAATTTTATAACAGGTCAACTAATTTCTCATTTAAAGAAGTTTTGAACTGTATTGTAGTAAACATACCTATAAATACTTGGCCGAATCCTTTTGGAGATAAAAGGCAGTCTATAAATATTTGTTACATATGTATGTATTTCATAAGGCGTAGTTGCATATTTCAGGTGTTGATAGTATTTCTAATGGTATCAGAATGATCAATGTTAGCACCAGTTAAATCTCCTGGCATAACAAAATATTTGGAATTCTAATTGGAAATCTTTCTTGTAAACAAAATGTCCGACCATCAACCTGTACTAAAGAAGAATGGATAAATAATAGTGGAATTAGCAACGACAATAATAACTAGCACTATACTGACTATACATACATATGTAACGGTACATGTTACTATACATTCATCTAAGTGCAGAAATCCCTGTAACAAAGGGAGTCAAAACTAATATTTTATCAATAGTAGATTTTAAAATGGTGTCATTTACATTAGCCGGGATATAGAATCTAAAATGTGAGAACACTTCTTAGGATTCGACGATACATCTCTATAGTTACAAAACTGTATAATTGCTAGAACTATATACAATATCGCCATAATATACCTCATGTGTAAGGAGT
>SMLS01071591.1:0-12590 GCA_004785975.1 Popillia japonica | reverse complement strand
TACATACGGCGTAGATCTTTAAAATTTAGGATAATGTAAAAGATTATAATCCACAAAAATATGAAATGTCACAATTCACAACAATTAAAGTTTAGCAACTTATAACAATTCTACAACTCTCACTATTGTTGTACAGTATACATTTACGCAAAATTTCCGGTTCTGATTCCAAGCTAATTTGAAGGAATAGTAATTCAAGCAAAGCAAATTAATTTTTGCCATTATGGAAGAATTGTATACCTACACCTGCTTTTACGCAATTACAAAATGAATTTCCAAAACTTATGAAATGTGTTACACGGTTGGAATTTTGTATTATCTAGGAAAGATTCTGATCTGGGAATGTTAGTCATCTAGAAAGACTTTATCAAATTTGAAATCATAAATCTACCCGGATTTCATACAAGATCCGTTCTATTTCAGTTCTAAAAGGAGGTAGGGTAAGGTAAAATTCATCTGGAATTTCAATTTTAAGGAAATAAAATAGAACCCAGAAACATAATCTTTTCGAAAAAAAAAGTTATGCCAACGGAAAGCAGTTTCAGGCAACTAGTAGTAATACAATGGAGTAATGCAATCAGATTCAATGTATACATTGGAGATTTTGGAAGTTGAGCTATTGGCAAAAAGAATATGTTCAATTGTCTCAAAAAGGAGATAAGCTTTCTCATAGTGCGGGATAAAAGGTCTACGTAGACATCCTGTGGAACAAAAACTGATAATAAAAGTTCAGGAAATTTCATATTTATTTATACTAAAAAAAATTGTAAAGATTTGGTTAACATTTGGATGTTAAAATGTACAAACGATCGACTCAGTTTAAGATAGTTATTTCTACTAATTTTACGTTTGCCTACAATGTTCTCGTACAGAGATATGTAGATCCAACAATGAAAATATAACTTTACAGGCTTATTCTGATTAAGAGACACCAAAGGTGTTAACTAAACAAAACTATTTCAAGTTCGTATATTATTACTTATATTTTTGTGTTTAAAAGTAACCATAACTGATTTATTTAACTTACTAGGCAAGAGTTTTCCGTGACCCATTGCTGTTTCATGCAATGCGCTACATTGGCCCAATTTCTTCAAATTAGCATTCAATTGCTAATGATGCGTATTGCCAATTTTCAATGATTATACACCCGTTTCGTCTCGCCAAGTAAACATTCATGATTACCTTCGCTTTATATTACTATATAATTATATAATAAATTCGAGAGTTTATAAATACTTATGTATGTACACTCTCCTTCTAAAGTAATGTCTCCCCCAGCCAATGGGTTCATATCAGTAATGCTTTTCAATGGACCTACTTTAGCCGTCGGGCGACGTTGGTAATAGCCGAGGGTTGGGTAGCCGAGGTCGCCCGATGGCTAGAGTACGTTCATTGGAAGACGTTATTGATATGAACCCGTTGGCTGGGGGAGACAGTACATTAGAAAGAGAGTGTACATACATATACAGTGCGTCACATTAACGTGAATCCACCACAAATGTTGGTTATTTGAGGCTACTATGATAGTGATTAGTAGTTAGGTATCAAAATTAATTCTAGGCAACTTTGACAAAGAAAAAGGCGCGGAAGCAATTTGTGCTACTAAGCACTCAAACATTGATCACACATAATATCCACGAGGTAGTCTATGCAAGTTGATCTCCAGTAGATTAACTATATGTATATCAGTTTAAGTAGTTAAACATGTAATCATTAACGTAGCTCATATACCTATATATGTATACATGACTTACCTCTTTTATTAAAACTTGCAATTTTCTCACGCTCTGGAAGACGGGCGGAAGCAGAGCGTGTCAGTTTATCTTTGGACGGATGTTGCCCCATATTTCTAACCGTGGTTTATTTCCAAATTTCAAATTAACTAAATCATATCACAATTTTATATCACATGCGCGACTTGAATGGAGCAATCGCTGGTTTAATAAAAGGTCCCACTATTAAATTCATCTTCTGTCACGTATATCGCCAATAATAATAAGTATGCCGGGAAGTCATTTGTGCAGCTAATTAGATTCTTGGGAACAACATTTTCCTGTTGTGTCATTCAGTCTGCCCCATGCTAGAATAACCACACTAAATACAGTATTGAAAATACTAAAATTTAACTGTTATCCCTTTAATTGCTTTAAAGTTATCACGATTGATAGTGTTCGATTCAAGTAAGGTATGGGAATACAGGGCATAAAATGATTAGCGAATATTTCTTAAAAATTACAAAAAGAGATAATTGTCTCATTGTCTGCCTACAATTCCTTTTTAAACAGGCGCCAGAGCGCGCTGTTGCATTTTATGTCTTTCTATAAGTTTCAACAGAATTAGTCGCTCTT
This sequence comes from Popillia japonica, assembly GCA_004785975.1. Taxonomy (NCBI): domain Eukaryota; kingdom Metazoa; phylum Arthropoda; class Insecta; order Coleoptera; family Scarabaeidae; genus Popillia; species Popillia japonica. The sequence continues at coordinate 10,242 of SMLS01071591.1, read as the reverse complement.
GGGTATACAAGCAAGCAGCAGTTCTTTATGGTACCAGAATATATTTTAATTGTTTGAGAGTAATGAACTTCATGCAAGATTATTAGCGAATCAAACGCTTGGAGGGCTACATGTTACTTCAAGTATAGACAAACACAACATATGGCTTAAGTGTTCAAAGTATGATCCAAAAAACTCCCAATTCTAGGAACAGAAACTGTTAGAAGGCAAAGGAAGGGTCGATCACCAAGAGATGACCGATTTCAATAAAAACAATAAGAAATCATCTTCATGACATTGCTATGCTCAAGGACCAATGGTTTACATTCCATTTACTGCAGAAAAGCATGTCTGCGGTTGAGCTTTGTTTGGTAAGAAGAGGTATTGGAAGATTCAACTGAAATAATTAGAAATTATCTTAACTATATACATATGTAGGTCTCTATGCCCGAAAGCCAATGGTTTGCATTCTACTTACAAATACTAGCATGAAGAAGCTAAGAAACTAGGTATTTTTTCGCTTCTATCATATTAAACTAACGACATCAGAATATCGGAATAAACCATACAAAAAAGCTCTTTGAACTTTGCATTGTAAGATATATTTTCTATAATTATTGTTAAACGCCTTTCAAAATACTACCCACATCCGACATAACAAACATACCATTTCAGTAAAAAATTTAGGTAATGGCATAACCTAAAAACAGAAGATGTCGGAGGCATGTAAAATATATAAAATTAAGAGCTATTAAAATAATTAGTTTTGAAATAACTAATTATATTCCGTACGAAGTTGCCTCACACCATAGATCAATCAATTTTATGTTTGTTCTAAGGTAATTGAAAGTAGTAAACATTTATAGAAATGTTCATTAAAAGATCTTCATCAAACCGGTCGTAAAATCTTTGCAATAAAAAATTTCTTTCATAACTTTGTAACTGTAAATGACGTTCCAAAGGTAGGTAATGTATAGGAATACTTAATAACGGAAATCGAAACTAGCAATATTTTCTTAATAGTTTTAGAATATTGCGTCTCTGCTAAACCAATGCCCTCAGGGTGTTCAAACGCTTACTCAGGTTTTAGCTAATTTTCTAGAATATCACAACATTATTATTAAGGCTAGGAAGCTCTTTTTTATTAAATATGCACATTGTAACAGAGCAAAAAATTTTACTAATAACGACAATAATTGTTTTCTACTTAACTTAAATTCTGCGACAGTATGATCCGTACAAGATCTAACAAATCAATGTAAAAAAAACTAATATAATAACGCATTACTGTACCAAGTATGCTACGATTTTAGTTTCCGACTTTTAGTGCACTTATTGTCGTTCTAGATTTGCTAAAATTCCACCGACCATCCGCTATAAATAGCTTTTATAATAGGAAGTAAAAGACTGGCAGAGACTAGTGCCGTGAAAAGTTTTCACTGAATTTATTTTACTTCTTTATAAAATATATTAGAAAACAACGATTTTAAAATATCAAAAGATTATTGTTCAATTACTGCTTACGTAAAGCTTGCAAATTAGCATAATTCGTTTCGAAAGTAAAAAGCGAAAGGTAATTTAGAATGCAAGGTTTTAATTTTTGAAATACACATAATAGTTTTATGTATATTGTTATTGTCATCATCAATATAATTCCCATTTAAATGTCAAGAGGTTTATTATTGGCACTGAATTTAAAGGAGACATCTGGCTATTTATAAGTATCACTGTTGTTAATAAGAAGAAAACGATACCAACAGCATGCAATGTCAGGTATATGAAGGTACCTGCATCCTAGATATCAGATTAAGAATAATTGTGGAAATATGATACTTATGTAGGCTACGACAATTGTTTAGCTTTATGCGCACATGCATAACAAAAATGAACAACCTACTCTTACATTATTATGCATAATTGAGTATTATACAATTAATATATAGTAGGTAAACGTGGATTACTACACCTCTAGCAGAATTTTGACACCTTTTAAGTCAAAAAAGTCTACATTATATAAAGAAGTTGCAGCATCTAGTAGAGAAATTCTGATATTTTAATTCATACATGTCATCAGGAGTAAGAATGACTTCTCCAAAAATGTCGGAGCACTAATAAGCCATAGAAAGAAGAGGGTGAAAATTACAAGACAGCTTTGCACACTCATACAGCTTTTTTCTTATATCTGAATCTTCGTCAGATAAATCTCTCCCCGTAAATTATTGAAAAGGTTGAAGTGGAACCAAAAACTGAAATATGAAATCTTTCAGAGACGGTGGCGGATCAATCCATCAGGAAGCGCAATACAATGGAACGATGGAGGCAAGTAGCTCCCGAAGCATTTAATGTCTCTTTAATACATATATCAAACATATCCACATATACATTAATACATATATCAAAGAATGTACTAATACACGCATCACTGCTGAAGAGAAGAAACTTGTTCAGCATGAAAGGCTACATACGCAGACGTCAATGAAGGCTATCTGGAAGCCATCATTTGGGGATAGTGGAACTAAAACCTGAAACCTGAAAGCGTTCAGAGACAGTATTGGACCTGGTTGCGCAATGGAGGTAAGTAGCTTCCTGAGTATTTAATATCCAAGTCCTTAAGTGTCTTGAAGTAAGTAGGGGCCCAACTATACGGGTCATGTGTTAAAAATTGTAGCAATAACGTGTATCACTGCTAAAGAGAAGAAACTTGCAAAGGAAACTGCCGAAGTCAACTATCTCTCTTCCTAGGGTTACCTGTGCTCCAAAGTTTTTACTCTCATGCCCATTCTTATTTCTGGTGAAATACGTAAAACGAGGTGAATAGAAATAGTGTGGTTAATAGAAACAAAACTTCATTCTCCTTTTATTTTGAAAAATAAATTCCATAGAAAAAGACATTGCAGACTTTTATATTAGTAGCCCTTCAATACGTACTAGAGAATTATAATATGCCATTATGAACTGTTTATTAATGACGTATTAAAGGTAAATCGTTAGGAAGTCAGAGTTTAGTTACACAAATAACTTTTTGTATATTTACTCAAAAAAAGGATTTGTATTTCAGCTGGAATTAGATTTTATTGTGTTAGTTTGCCGCCGTCGAGTTTTCATTGTGGGACGTGAATAAACACAATTCCGTGTAATTACAAACCTAACCCTCGCAGCAAACGCTATGTAAAAGCCCACAAAGAGGTCATAAAGAAAGCAAAGTAAAATATTTTAGTTAGAGAAAATATAATAGAGGAAAGCAGCAATCAAACACTAGGTGAAACGAGGCTAGTGAGAAAGGCCGTTTTTCCTCGTCTTCTTTCACAATTCATTGCTAAATTTTCAAAAAATCCTGACACATATATAAAAGCAGGTTTCCTCAAATGTGGGATTTGTCCAGCAGACAGAGGTCCTTCGTAATTTACCAGAAGGGCCTCCGCTACAGAAAGCAGAAATCCAGCAGCAAGTACAAGACACTGATTTGAATGCATCAGATTTATTGAAAGCCTTAGATCATAATTGTACACCTAGTTTCTCGTCAGATGAATCAAAGGATTTTGAATATGATAAAGAAAATAAAATGGAGCAATTGAGAGTGCAACATACCCACCCTGTTTCAGAACTAAAAATTGATGAGTGGGTGTACCTATTCTAGTTTTCCGGTGTCTGGAGCGTCAGCTTTCAACCAAGCATTTCGTTGTTTTATAGGTAAAATAATTAAAATTAAAGAAACGGCTTTATTGTGCAGTTTTTTTATGTGGAAACGGCAATAATGGCTTTCCTAATCTTATTGTGTGAGTATGAAGTTACTTTTCATCAAATTAAAGACTCGATCCTACAAAAATTATGGATGGGATCTGTTCAGATTTCCAGTGGACTAGAGAGAAAAAAGTGGCTAGTGTGTTAGGTTACATTTAACAGTTGTTATGTAGAAAAATAAAGATCTATATTTGTAAAAATAAACTTGTTTGCTTCTATTCACATACATACATATGTATATGATGGATTAAGAGTATTTATTAAAAATTTATTAGTGTTTCTATTTGCCCCGTTTAGCAGGAAAATAGAAACAAACAATTTTTCTTTTTTTATTTAAATTTAATTAAAAATATGGGCAAGTAATATATGAAGATTTGGCCTCTAATGTAGACCTGTCATTCTGTCAGAACATATTTGAATTTATCGGCATTACTTTTTTTTGAGGAAGTGGAAATATGGGGAGAAGCGTTTCTATGTGGCCCGTTTTACGGTACCTATATGAATTAAAATATTATAGTGAAATGGTGTAAATCCGAAATTTTATTATTATTTATTTTTTATGTAAACTGTATATGCATATATATTAAATTACTATTTCACGGTCAAAGCATGGAAACTTTCATAATGAGTACCATAAAGTAAAATATCAATCAGATGAGTGATTGGTGAAATGATTCTTCTTGCACCAAACGGGACTATAAGAAAGTAGGAAGTTTATTCACATCACTCGAGAGAATACAATATGACATGTGGGGAACATTAAATTTGTATTAACAAAACATACTGTACCATTCGTGGGACATAACGAACATATGGACTAGTAACAGAAACTTATGTATGGATGCACATACATATGTGCGGTGGAATGTCAGTACGTATAAAATCAATTAAATAGAACAGAGAAGGTATAAAAACGTTGCGTTGTAACTTATACTAACCAATTAAGCTACAAATATTTCTTTATGCCGCAGTTTTTTTTTCTGTCTTCTCGCGGTTACAGGAACATGATGCCAATAAACTGAATCTAAAAATCAACTGCATCTGAACCTCATTAATTATTTATTTATTGTAACTGTACACTATTTGTGCGGTTACTTACTTGCTTGTATTAATAGCGGATTATATCTCGCTAATTAAATCATATTACCTAAATAATTGTAGTTGTTTTTATGTAACCTGCATATTTTATATGCTGATTAACGTATAAATAGCTCAACTACCATACCCGGTACTGGTTACGTGTTCTTTATGGTGGTAATTAACACCTGAATGGAATATAACAATGCTACATTCAGAAATATGTAAACAAGAAACTGATTAGATGCATACTTTCATGCAATATTCTAATTGGCGGAACATACATACGAATTCCATAGTGTAACGCACGTATATATCCAAGATGTATTTGTCTAGAATATGCTAAACTATTATAACATGACACAATTGCATAGTCGTCGTATTAAAATCATAAAGCACCTATATTTCCTTGTTAAGCTGTTAAGGTTGTAGTTCTAAGCTTTCTACAGAGAACAAAATATTTAGTATAGAACAGAGTATACATAATAGAAAGAAGAATTCTAATTGCACAAAATATAAAGGAATTTCGCCATGCAGATAACGTAGCATCAAATATTTAATTTCCCATCTTCTTTGGCAATGTTTACTACTCAAACTTTTTGTTTTGCAAACTACGGCCGTGGTGATTTACGACACCCTTTTTGTGAAATCATTTAAATTGATTGAAGTGGTTACAACTGCGGGAAACCAATCGAAGAAATAACAAAATATCAAAAGCTTTGTAGATAGTTGTAATGTACTTGCATAATTATTTATAATGTAATAGATTAACACCTAGATCAGAGTTAGAGAAGCCTTTAAATCAGGCAACCACATGAAGTATAAGTTTGCTCAATCCAACAAATTTCATCATTCAATTGTTAACGTGATATGAATGTTAGCACGCTTTGTGAGCACCATTAAGAAATTGTTCAATACTATTACTTATGCTGTGGTCTCATCTGTTCTCAAATAGTTTTGCGACCGATGAGATCTATTGTGAATATCTTTAATCTTTTAGTACCAATTGATCTTCAAACTTTCGAAAATGTGTAGGATACGTAGACCCACGGTGCCTGTAGTGGCCTTCCGTCACCCAGTCGCACGTAATGTGTTTCGTTGCTTCAATGTGTTTGGAACAAAATGGACATATATCGTTGGCGGAGAGAGGTGAGGTAAGGTGAGGGGTCGGCACCATTCATTGAGCCCCCTACATTATAGCAAATCTTATTAAGATCTTCTTTTGATTTGATGTAGTGTTTTAGAGATATTTCGTTATCTCAAGATAAAAATCTCACCCGGTATATAAAGGAACCGAAAACAGTACCGCCAACATGCAAAGAAGAATATTTTTAAAATCATTAGTTAAAAGTCACCAAGTATCTCGCAATTCTTCCAATTTTATTCCAAAAAATTTGCAAAAAGGTATCCGTTTGCAGCAAAATATATCTCACTATATATTTTGCTTTTGTCAATGTACCTGGACATCCCCGATGTAAATGTGGAAAATGCCCAAGGAAAAACGATAAACTGTCTGTTGGATGCAGTGAATGCAACAATTTTATTTGCAAAGCGCGCACAAAAACGATTTTTTGTATCGATTATGTTGATAGCGATTAGAGTATTTTTAAGAATATTCCCACGTTGTGTTCACTAAAATGTTTATGTTTCGACCTGAATGTATGATTTTCATAAAATAAAGTTTATTCAGTAGTGAATTTAAAAAAGAAAACATCATTTTGGACATTGAGTCATAATGACCCAACTACCAGCTGCGTAATTTTTGATGACCCGACTAACTAAGGGGTAATAACTACAGGGTGTATCATGAGATTTTCTCCCGATCAATGGAGGTGACTCCTGAGTTTCCTGAATAAAAAAAGGTTCATACAATAATGGGATGACGTCCATAGCTAAGAAGTTATAACAAATTTTCAAGACGCTTTATAACGAATGGTGCGCTAGATATGTGTGCACAGGACAACCGATTTATCATTACACAATAGGCGAGTGGCTGCCATAAGAACAATCAAGTTGTTTATTTTGCCGTCGTTGCTTACTGTTTTTATCTGTTCTGTACATGTCGATGCCTTACAAGTTTTCTTCTGAGAAATATGCTGATATGGTGTTTATTTTGACAGGGTACATCGAATTCCATGACAAATGGGAAATGTTTATGTTTGCCAAAACTTTCAGACTATTGGAGTAAAGAGCCAATTTTCAAGAACTGGTTCGTTTCTGCGACAGAGAGAGTGTAGATTTGAATTGCTTTTGAAGATGGTTCACTTTGCTGATAATGAGGGTGAGTGATGATAGGCTTCATAAAATTCAAATATTGATCAGTAAAGTGGTTCACAGCAGGTTTCTCTTGTTGAGGTCCAGCAGGCATTTAGCCATAGTGGCTGAAAAGATAAAGTTTCTTGACTGACCTCCCAATGCTTCTATCTAACTTTTGGTAAGACCACAGATTGATTCTGATGCAATAAATGGGAATTTCACATCAGCATTCTAGTTGTCCTCACACTCCCAGTAGTCTAGCACTCACATCAAAGTAACTGTTTTTCTTTGTTTTCATAGTTTAGCCTCTGAGTTTAGTGATAAGAAAAGTTTTTTTTTTTAACTAATTCACCATAGGCCTCAGAATATGGTGTTCACCGTGCCCATAAGTAGCTATAAAGTTTTGTTAACAAAGACAGCGAAGTATTGTTTCAATCTTGTTTGCTGTATTACATTGGTGGTCTTATGTAAAATTTAAATGATCACGCTTTTATAATAAGGTAAATACTTTACCTATTATAAATTATTTTCGAAAAAAAAATTAAATTCGTTATTTTATAATTCAATTTTAAATTGGGTGTAGTTTTTGTAAAATAGACGAATTGTGTCGTGTAAATTTAAAAGAAGAATTTGAGCTCTAGGATTTCCTAAGTTTTTCTGCGGTTAGTATGATTTAGCCTGCGGTTTGTAATTTTTAAAATAAGCAACGACTATTGCTGTTAGGACAAGAAAATAGCGTGTAATTCCTCTGAACAGTTCGATCGGAAATGTTCGAATGGAACACATTCAGAACTGCTGGGGACCACCGTCTTTTAGTACTACATTTGATGTAACTGTAAATATATTTAGTAAGTGGGGCGTTAAAATTAACTTTTCCTTAATAAAATAATACTATTAGAACTAAATCTTTTAGTAGCCGAGCATCTACACCTCACTGATTTTTTTCCAATGTATATATGTACACACATATGGACGTACAAACGTCGCATGATAAAGGTTTCCACCAACCTAAAGGCGAAAGTCTACCCAATATTTTTATATCAAGTAGTAGGCATACTAATGTTTACTATAATAGACATTTGTGTAAATGTCAGAATGTGACATTCTGTTGCTTTTCCTATAGATAAGCCCTACACGTGCTAGAAACGTATTGTCCGACGTAAAAGTATCATACTGGCTTTCCGTTCTAGGTTGGAACCCTTTATGATGCGACGTCTGTACATATGTACATACGATCATTTATCAAACCTGAAAAGGATCGATACAGCGTATTCACTTTCGCAATTTACATGTTTCTCATTTACACAACATTTTGAAACATATCAGTATGTTTCGTACTTCGTACGCTCGTTCTATAACTTACGACACAAGCGCCGAAATTTTCACCCCCGCAATAACTTTGACATTCAATTTTTGTTCACGACGAGTATACTCGTTAAGCATCCTATCTGCTAACCTACGCAAGAATTCCATAGCAGTGCAGAACAACAAAAGTCTCGTTTACATATATTCAAATCTTCTAAAGCTATTTAGGTTACACATCGATTCAACAAACGTAACTATAGTATCTCCATTTCATCATGGAATAGTATACGTTTTTGTTATGTTTGTGTTGATAAATATCGCGTAGGCTTGGCAGGTAAATACGGAAAAGTTGTGGGTTTCGTCGTTCATTTTTTTCCTATAAACACCGATACATATCTATCGATTATAAAACAAGTTCATCGAACGTGGGCATACCTAATGTAATTATAAACGAGATATTTTCTAAAAAAAAGCCGTGCAGACGTGTTTCATCATAAATAAGATTGAACTAATTAAATAGTTTGAGAAAACGCGAAAGTTTACCTTGTAAATACCATAAAATCATGCTTACGATCGAATTAGGACCAGTAATTAACATAGTCGTAAAGTTAGATTTTATAAAAGCTCATTTCAATTTAGTTTGAATAATGTGAAAATAAATATTTCAAGGTTAGTGGGAATTGTGTAGTTGGATACTATGCGAAAATTTCCTATTTCTGACCTCATACGCTCACATGTGCCGACTAAAAATGGAATTCTTGTCTTACTGACACTTTTAATTAATAAAAATTGCTATGTTTACAATTCATATACGTACATGTTTCTATTTATAACCTATGTGGAATAGCAAATATTATGTAATGTCTTGATGTAAATGTGAAAGACACAAGCAGAATTATGAGTTGTGCAGCTACTACTTATAGTAAATTTTGAAAGGCAAAAGGCATTTGACGAATACGTTAAGGAAATAAAACGAAGTGCATTGAAAACCCTAACCACAAGCAATGGAGACAGAGTAGCTTTATGACTGGGAATAAGAACAATAACTACTAGATATTGCAAACTTCATGGACTTAAAATTGTATGCATAGTGACTAATAGTTACTGCCCGCGTTTGCTAAATTTGTAAGTGTGATGTTCTGCGATCCTTTAAATTATAGGAGTAAAACGAACTACTATTTTTTATGCGGACATTCCTTCGTAGAAAGCACTAGCACCCTATAGTATTGAGTTACTAGTATCAGATCCCTCACAGGTAGAAACAATGCCAGTTAAAAAAGACGAAACAGAAAATTCTGATGTTGACAATACTGACACAACCAAAGAAAGCAAACAAAACAGTAAAATTTGTGACAATAAAGTGTATAGCGACATCTATTTGTGCCATGCTACTACAAAATAATAGCTTTTTTTAATAGTGTTCTGTGGTGGATTTATCAAATTTCCTTGCCATTACCGCCTCTAGGATAGTAGAAACATCGAAGCACATTACCAAAGGAGTAAATGATGGTAGATCAGGCAGTTCATCATACAACATAAAAATTGCTTTATTGATCCTTGCAAAGCACTAATGCCGCTTTTTCACATTAAGGAGTGATTGATGATATTGTTTTCGACGGCCATGATTAAGGAAATTTCAGGAGTTAGACACCTTGAAACTTTCTCAAAAAATTCTTGGAGGCACAGATTAAAAGACAGATTTTTAATAGTGTAGAGTAAGAGAATCATAAGCTGCCAGGAATTTCCAAAGCGATTGAACAGCTTGGCATAACTTGTTTAGTACTGTTAATACTTCTCAAGTTATAAACGGGGCTCCAAACCATCTAGAGTTTATTGAGCCTTTGATCGAAAAGTACTAAAAAATGGTTCATAAATGTTGAAATG
>SMLS01071590.1:0-25051 GCA_004785975.1 Popillia japonica | reverse complement strand
TATACGAAAACGGGTTTGAAGTAGTGGAAGCAGATTAAGCAACCAAATTGGGATATACACAGACAGAGGTTTTCTTGAAAGTTAGATACTGACATTTCCTTGTATCTATATTTGTTAACGTATACTTCACACCACAAGAAAAGAGGTACTTGAGAATCACTCTGAAGTGCACAAAAGAGATCATCGTAAGATAGTGTTATATCAAAGATCAAACTTATGCAGGAAGACATCTCTTCAATAATTCACGTGAGGATTTAAAAAATGACAAGTCACCACTACCCTGACTTGAATACCTTGAATAATGTATTTTCAACGCTACAGTACTTTTCTAGCGAACGTTTAAGATAACAATATGTTAGGTCGGTGGTATATCTGCTTCCTTCACTTCTATGTACAGTTAATTCAAAAACACATTTAGAGAGAACGGATTAAGCCACAAAGTAGCGACTACACTTAACGGCAAACAATTTAATTAAAATTTAATGGAATTATAAAAGCAAACGGTGTTGTAAATGTTCATCTACAGTTCTATTCCATGAACGTAGACAAAAATATATATTATAAAATTGAAAACATGTACATATATTGGATTCCAATTCATTAGAAACGACGGGAGTCAATTAGTTGCGAGGAAGTTAGTTTAAAATTTGCATATACATCGTTTTATATTCTTATTATGGTGAAGAGATTAAGTGAAACTAATTAGATCATAATTTAGTATTAAAGTCACATACTCAAACGGCATAAGAGCGAACGCGTACTCATTATTATTATAACTACTTCTGGCACGATATTTTGTTTCATAGACGTCGTGTGTATTACTTGTGTTTTTGTAAAACCTACTTTAATTACTGAAGGGAGTTGATCTGCAGATACAGTACTAGGATAGAATGTTTTATTGCTTACTACTTTCTCTTGTGTGATATACTTTACTCATAAATTTGTGTTGGATGTAAATATAATTAAATTTACAACTGCTTGGGATGATAAATTTATTTCATTTCATTTCTGTAGATTTAAAATTTCATAAACTGCGTCGATACTGCCTAATGCATATGAATAGAACTTTCTACGTGTGCTAAAGTCTGTTTCATATAGGTCTTGGTGCATTGTGAATGGATGATATTTATGATTTTTTTAAATATTGTTCATATACAAAGTTATCATGAAGTAAGTTTATCAACTTTTGTGTACGGGAAACAAAAGGGTTGTCATTGAAATTGTTCGCATGCAATTTGTTTTAGTGTCAAAACAAAATCATTCAATTTGGAGTTTTATTTTGAAATTAAAACTCACGCAAACGCAGAGTTCAACGACTCAAACTGTAACTGGATTTACAAACAAGAATTGGTTTAGTTCAGCGTTACTATGAATATGGAGGAAATTAGACTGCTGAATTACAAATGAGAGCGTGCCGCAATTTGATTCAAAAATTGGAAAGAACAGGATCTATAACTGACCTACTAAGATAAGAAAAACATAGGAGACAGTGCGCGGTTATTACCATAGATGTCAGCTGATCCTTCAGGAGCTAAGAGCTGGGCATGTCAACGAAGCGTTGATCAGTATTATAGCGTCCTACCTCGCTGGATGAGAAATAATACTGGAAGCAGAGGGAATAGAGAAGACCCTCCAAGTAAATAGTAGAGTTCCAGAAGGTTCCGTCCTGGGTCCCATCCTGTGGAACGTATTATATAATGAACTATTAGATACGAAACTACCAGACGGCGTTAAAATCGTAGGTTTCGCTGACGACATTGCCCTTGTAGTGGTCGCCAAAGGAGAACAGAACTTGATGGATGTAGCTGATACTTCGATTCTAAGAGTAACCACATGGATGACAAGGAAGGCACTGCAGATTGCCCCCGAAAAGACTGAAGCTGTGCTGTTACAACAAAAAGGAAGATTGGGCGCATTCAATTTGAGGTAGAGGGCCACCAAATATACACCTGTCAAGAAGCCAAATATCTGGGAGTATGGCTGGCTACAAAATGTACATTTGCAGCCCATGTTAAACACGTAGTAACCAAAGCAGAAAAAATAAGTGCTCTCTCTGGTCTGTTGCCCAACATCGGTGGTCCAACAGCATCCAAAAGAAGACTGGTCGGCAGTGTCATAAACTCTATAATGCTATACGCGGCGCCAATTTGGTACAAGGTGGTAAAGAACAAAAAACTATGTGCAAAGCTAACAAGGGTGCAGAGAGTTACTAACATAAGAATTGTAAGTCCATATAGAACTATATCAGCAGAAGGAGTTGGCATAATCGCGGGAGTACCACCGATTGAACTTCTAGTTGAGGAAAGAAATTGAAAGAAGGAAGAGCGAGATACGATGGAGTGGGCAAAACTGCGGCTAGAGCAGCACTCTACGAAAGATGGCAGGACAAGTGGAGAAATGGCAGATATGAAGCGTGGACAAGAAGGCTGATTCCAGAAGTCCGAAAATGGGCTAAAAGACCATGTAATGAAACAGACTACTACCTTACCCAAGTTCTGTTGGGCCACGGCTGCTTCCGTAAATATTTGCATGATAGGCAAAGAGCCAATTCCGACCAGTGTGATTACTGTGGAGCCACGGTTGATGTGGAACACACACTCTTTATCTGTCCTAGGTGGGAGTACGTACGAGAAGTATATACCACACATATATAATATGTATATATAATATATATATACATAAACATGATGAAACAACGATGATACGAAACCTAATGGCATCAGAAGAGCAATGGTACCTGGCGTGTAAAACAATACGATCGATCATACAGACCAAAGAACAAGAACAAAGATAGAGGGGACGGCACCACACTGATGAAATGCGAGAGCAAGTTCCGGTGTGGAAAAGCGATAATGCCGAAGTGGGGAGAGATATTTAGTCAGTAAGAATCTAACACAAACCATGATGTGGTAGCCTTATGCAAGATTTTCCTCTCCTCCCTTTAAAAAAAGATAAGAAAGTTGCAGAGGTTATTCATGATAATCAGGTTATAGCCAGAGGTAATCTACTAGCAATCAGCAGTGCAAATGCGATATCCAAGCTATTGCAAGTAATGTTATCCTGCATTTTATGGACAGATGAGGCACATTTTACGCTGAATGGTGGAATCAATACTCAAAATTGTAGAATCTGCTTTGCAGAAAATCCACAAAAAGTCGCTCAAGAAGGTTTTTATGATAAGAAAGTTCCCGTTTGGTGCAGTTTTATTGCTGATTTTATCATTGGTTCGTATTTCTACGAAAAAAGACAGAATGGAGAAGACGTATCTGTAACTGTAAACGGTGGACGATACTTGCAAATGTTAATAGATTTTGTTACTGCACATCTGTAAAACGAGCACCATAGAATTGAAAACATCATTTTGATGCAAAAAATGACGAAGCATGCCCGTACATTTTCCGACCAGTCAAAAAACAATTGTTTTTTTCAAACTAGCATTTTAAGCAGACACTTCGCAAATTCATGGCCAGCGAGATCACGTGATCTTAACCCAGCGGATTACTAGTTTTGGGGTTATTTGGAAAGTTTAGTGTTTAGAAAATGACCAACAACGCTTCAAGAATTAAAACAAAATATTACTGAGCAAATTGGTCCAATTCAACCAGAAATGTTACGGAGTGCTGTGCACAATTTGGAGGAAAGGTTACAACAACCAAATGAAGGTAATATTGAACAATTGCTGTAACTGGTTTTGGGGATACTCGATCCCATTCCTTAAGCAGCGTTTATTTTTTGTTATTAACCTAATTTGTCAAAAAGTAGTAATAATTTAAAATATATCCCTTACTTTATGATAACCCCATATTATTGTGACTTATATTTAGATTTTGCATAAAATACTGTAACACTTCCAACTTGGTGTTTTTATTACCACTGATTGGTAATAAATTAATATGGTTACCTTTAAGTATGTGCAAAATATTAACTTTATATGAAACGTAAACAGCAACGTTCTGTCGTTAAAGGAGAACACTTCATTGAAAAGCAATCACCGACAATCTCACTGTGTACAAGTTTTAGCGCAAGTGCTAAGGTATAGAAATGCTTCATGGAAAATTAGTGTCAATAGGAAAAATCAATAATACACCGGGATGTTACACACACCGTTGCTGTAAAAGAATTTTTAAGAAATGTACCGTTTAAATCGAAGAGATTGTACCATTACCGGTGTATATTAGATGTACAGGTGCAACTACCTTGAAACTCAACAATGACATCTATTCAGAAAGAATTATTGTCACACTGAGATCATAAATAATTAACTCCAACACGTGTGTAATTAGTATTCTAATGTTTCACGTTGTGAATTTCAATTTCCATTACATTGATATAATAAGCATATGTAGCTATTGTGAAATTTCTTCGATAAATCTATCCAGGTTAGTGGCCTGATCGCAACATAGACATTTACAAGCATCTCTGGTTATTTATCTTGTCCGATTAGACTTTTCTAGGAATAATATTTGTCTAGCGCATCGAAATTTGGCGGCGGAAATGAGTTGTGTAGCTTCCTTAGCAATAACCTAAATCAGCAATTATGTCACCTGAATTAATGACAAACATACAAGAATGGGTTGGAGCAAAGTAAGATAGAGCTTTCCGAGTGTTCTTGCGTTTCCTTCAAAGGTTTCTAAAGTTGATGTCGTTGTCTTTTGCTTCTCTTTCTATATTTTATTTCTCTTTCACTTCGTCAACTTGTGACCACTTTAGATAACGAGTTGCATCCGTTTCGATATTGTAGTAACGCCAAAAATTTTGTGAAATTATTGGTCAGTTTTTATCCATTTTTTCGGTGGAGGCCACTCGAAATTTTGCAGTTCCTTTCTAATGATTCTCGTATTAATCTCTAATGGTACTGCGTGGTTATGCTCAATACTCTAATTTTGTCATAATTAATGTAATGGGTCATCTTCTTGAAGTAAGTATTTGGTTAGTGCAGATTTTTCAGTATTACCACTTTATTCCTTTGGGCTACTCAAATTCTACTGAAAAGCTGAAGCCATGTGAACATGATGTCTGATTACCAATACATCCCACGAAGAAAGACCAACAATTTCCTTCATCTTGGGCAGTTTGGAGCAGTTTTAGTTGCTAGACCTTAGGAAGTGTGGATGAAATTTACTAATTAGTCTAGTAGGCATTTCGACTAAGCTTAGTGAAGAAAATGACGAGTCACCAAATTTCACCATGCATTGGATAACTTTTTGAAAAATATGAATACTGTGATTCCCTGGGAGTCAGGTCTTGAACATTATTCTACTCAACTAATACAAAATCTCATAGTGCTACTTTCAAGACGATAAAATATGTTCAGAACCTCATCAGAAGGCTGCATACCAGAAAAGTTTCTGATGTGTGCAGACGAAAAGGGAGTGTTGCTTCCAAATCCACATCTACCTATAGACGATATTGTATATAGCACCACTGGCATGGGTGACTGATACTTTAGGTTGTTTGCATGCCTAAATGTAAACAAACCACCGGATATATTTTTTGATCCTAGTACACGGACGCCACTGACTTTGGTTGACTTACCGTAGTTAATAGTGGTCGGTCGCATCTCGCGTGTGTAGAAAGTGTGCGGTTGTGCCGCAAGGGACGACGACAAAAACGACATACTCGCATACGAAGACTTGCCGAAGCAATTATGCCTCCGGTAGTTTTTTGCTTTTCCGCTGAATTAAATCTTTATTCGTCGAATTAGAAAGTACGTCCGGGTGTAATAGTTCTCGATTACTGGCTTTGCAATTAATAGTTTATATGTACATATTTTCTACAGTTGTAAATTATTAAAAAAGAAAATGAGATTCATTTATCACATGTGTATGTATATTACAATTTTAAATTGCCTATATAAGTACCTACCTTCTATTACCTTTCCAATTCAAAATATATATGTGCGTATGTAGAATACTTAGAGATACGTTATTTTGCCAACTAATTTCAGTTAGCAATGTATACACTTCTATAGATGCTAAAATGATACTGAAATTATCAAGTTAATTAATTTTCAATTCCACTTCGCTACCAATTAAAGCTAATTAAATGTTTGTACTTGCACTTTTGATGGTGTTAGCCTGATACGGTATGGGTAGTATTGCGAGGATGTATCTCTAAGGCAAGAAATTATCATTCAGCCAAATCGCAGAATGAACATGCAATCAACCATTTTAAGCTAAGCTATTAACGATACTACTTTCCTTATACGTCATTTATATCGGAATTAACAAATTCAAAAATATCTAGCATGAGTACATACTAGGTTCTTTCCAACAGAGAATAAATTTATTGTTACCACAAGTTTCCCTATATAAACATTATCGATTATGACCATCTCTGTTACAACCAATCTAGTTGTGCGGTTGAGCCTACATACACATAGATTATTGGTGTAATGTTTTTTAGTTTCTGTTTGAATACATAATGTTATATTGAAACAGTACGGTTTAAATGATTTATTTTATTGGGAACAACCAATTATTTATCTGACTTTCTAATTTCGGTTAGATTCAATATTGGGACCTACGGAACGGTTCGAACGGTCCTGCCTTGCTGCTGCTCGAAGATATCGAGAAATGTATCCAAACACAGTTCAACCCAATCGCAAAACATTCAGTAACATTTTTAATGGATTAGGAGTGACTTGACGATTTAAGCCCAAAAATGATGTGGGAAGACCTAAAAATTTGACTGCTGGAGGACGACATTTTACTGCGATTCGCTGATAATCCTGAACTAAGCGTTTATCAACAATGATTTGAGTAAGCCACCCTACAGTTTTCCGGTTACTGAAAAAAGAAAATCTACATCGTTACTACTTTACACCCCTACAAAACTTATTGCCTAGAGATTATCCTTCACGATTAGATTTTGGTCAGTGAATATTAAATAGACAAAATGAAAATGGCAATTTTATTAAAAACATTATTTTTACCGACGAGACCACTTTTACACGCAGAGGAGTCTTCAACTGGAAAAGTAGCCACAGTTGGAATATTACAGATCCCCATCTATTCCGAGAATCACATTTTCAACATGAATTTAAAATAAATGTATGGTGCGGTATTTTGGTATTTTGGCTCCGTATGAATTGCCAGCAAATATGAATGGTAACTTATATTTGGAGTTTATGCTAACTTCGCTTTTGTACGAGCTGGAAGAACTTCCACATAACCAAAGGAGAGATATGTGGTTCATGCAAAGTCGAGCACTTCTTCATTATCCTTTAATAGTAGGAAACTATCTCAATGAGTAATTTCCTAATCGTTGGATTACCAGAGGTAGTGAATTGCCGTGGCCGTCTAGAACACATAAAACGCATAGGAAGCAAGTGTTTCAGAATAAATATTCTAACTCAAGAATGAGAATTTTTACATTCTATTATTAGAACTGATGATGAATGATTGGTTGGTACTTGGTCCACTTTGCATGTGGGCTTCACCCAATTTTTATATACTAGAGAATGTTTACGGAGTTTGCGCAAGTACCAAGTAGCCATACTTAAAATATTAATCCCATTAAATCTACAATGATGTTATTCAGACGCTTCAAACTGAAATATCCACTGCTTTCAAGTTAACACATTATAGCTGATAATGTTTAAATGTCAAGTTTAAGACACTTACTCTTTCACTGGCCCATTATATTAGATTAATAGAGAATTCATTCATCAGTCATTGATTACTTTTTTTTGCTATGATCAATGCAATCTTAATCCCAAATATTTGAAGTAATTTAAGTTTTTTTTTGCACTATAACTTCAACATTTGACAGTTTTGAGTGCGTTTGTTTGACGTGGTGGTACTTTGGGTAGAACACCACTACGTTGTTACACATTATGGATTTTGGTGAGCCCCAGCTGAGATTTAGCCTTAGCGGCTGAAGAAGTAATAAAATTGGAATTATTGCATTCACTAATGGTCGGGGAGAATAGTACATTCCAACAAAAAATGTGTTCTCGTCTAAGTGAAGCTTGAACAGTGGATAAGAGATAGAGATGGAAAGTGTAAGGACAAAAGTCTACTAGTGCCATTTGACCTAACTTGTTCAAGTATACAGTTCTATTCTATTCACATGGTTTATCTGGTCTTCTGCATTTCTTCAGAAACTTTGATCCAAGTCATTGGTTACCTATTTTATCAAAATACTTTTATTCAGCGGACTATTTCATTTTGCAGATTTATCACATTTGCTAACCTAGAAAGTAAAATCATTAATTTTTGCTTAGTCGGTTGAAGAACCAGTTAAAAGTGGTTGGTTCTGCAATTTGTGCCAAAACCAATTTTGGGTACCCGACTATGAAATTTGATTACTCTGGCTCTCGATAGTGTGTTCGCTAAAAATGTAGCTTTACATATGACAGGAATTAATGCAGACTGGGGTACTCTCCTCTAAATTCCTAATCGCCACAACCTTCAGATTGATAGAAGCACTACTTTTATTGTTACTCTAACCCTTTGCAGTTTTTTGTATCGGCTCTTCTGCTAAGTAACTGTAGAAAGAGGTAATCTTTAGGTTCTCACTAGAAAGCGCCACTCCCCATGCAGTCTCATAATGACTATTGCTGAGCACCATCAGATCTCTAATATCCTCCTATGTTTAAGAACTGGGACCTTAAGTGAAATCACTAAGCTTTTTAACCAGCGTTTTCAATTTTGTTAACACCCATACATGACAAAGTACGTATTGCAGATTGATGGCTAATTGAATTATTGGTTTACTTTGTATGTAGGCTTCACCCAATTTTTATATACTAGAGAATGTTTACGGAGTCTGTGCAAGTAGCAAGTGGCCATACTTAAAAACATTAATCCCATTAAATCTATAATGATGTTATTCAGACGCTTCAAACTGAAATATCCACTGCCTTCAAGTTTAAACATAATATGTGGTAATGCTTAAATGTAAGGACAGTTACTCTTCCGCTGGCCCATTAGATGTATTAGATTAATAGAGAATTCATTCATCAGTCATTGATTACTTTTTTTGCTGTGACCAAAACATATAATCTTAATCTTAATTGATCCCGAAAGATTGGAACCCATTTATTTTTTTGCACTATAACTTCAACTTTCGCCAGTTTTGAGTGCACTTGTTTAATGTGGTGGTACCTCCGGCGAAACACCACTACGAAGTTGTCATTAGATTCGAACCCGAATTGCAGTTTTTTATTGTTCATTTTACCCATCTGCTCTATGATATCTCAGCAGACCACGGCAGTGAACAAGGTTGTGCTAATATCTGTTTTGTTAAGGCCCAACTGAGATTTTGCCTTAGCGGCTGAAGAAGTAATAAACTTTATTCACGACGTAGCTTTGAGATGTTAATCTAGTGCGACATATTTTTTGATGATTCTGCTACTTAATGGCTCTGATACAATCAATCTCTACTCCGTGCCATTATTCGCAACTAAGAAATGTTATTCGTAGGAGGTCACAAGTATGTATATGTATACAACACTATTCCGACTATTTGTCCGTCTGTTTTGTTCTGAATGATGTTAACTTATTATGGTGATCATTATAATTACTGTGGTAATATTTATAAATTATCTCACAAAGAGATTCAGCGACAATTCTGCGGTAACAATAAATCTGTTGTTATGAAACGGAGTTTTGAAGTTAAGTTTGCGGAATATATTAAATGAGTTTACATTTACTTCGATTCATTTTATGTTGTAAATTAATTCTATTTTCTACCAGATGTACACACATATGTGCTTTAAAGTTGATTTCAATATACATATAGTCATTTATGTAACTATGCCTTATTTTTTAAATGTGATTTATTGCAACCTCTTTACATATATATTTACATTAAGAAATATATCAAATCTCTTAAAAGTGTACTTACTCTACTATTATTTGAATTCTATTTGCAAGTCTAATGACTCTACCGATGACGTATACCTATACCAATTGTGAAAATCAGATATTGAATATTGTCACCAAAGAGTACCCCGTTATGCATGCATAATTTAGAATGAGAATATGAAATGTGTGGTTTTTTTATTAAATCGCTCGCTAACAGTAAATTTCCATAGAACGCGGAACATTGCACAGTCTATGTCCATTCTCGGAAATCTGTTCCTTTCTTCATGGAACACCTCTAAAACAATCTACATCTTGTAAAATGTTCCCAGTATATACTCGACGAGCGTGTTTATTTGAATAATATATGCGTCGGCCTGTATTAGCATTAATACTCCTGCAATGTTATTATAATAATAATTGGCATGATCATCATCGGTCGTATATGGAAATAACAAACACAGGTTTTAATAAATATTCTCGAATGTAACGGTAATATGATTGTCGAGATATTTCAAACCGATTCCAGAAATTAATCTTGAAGTTTCTGTTTCGAATAGTGTACGTCGTACGAGAAAACTCCGTCTGAGGAGCGGTCAAATTTGAAATATCTACTTGAAATGAAAACAGTTGGAGATTGAATGTAATGAGAATGAACAAGTAGATCATTTGCTGGATTGCCTGCAGTGATGCAGTAAATACAAATAGTATTGGAATTGCGTTTGAAGTGTGATGAATACTCGAACAACGCGCAATGCTACATTTCTTCATGAATATATAATTTGGATCGTTTGTCATTGAGTTAGTTTTGTGGAGCTTTTGCAGGGTGATATATTATAATATTCATAGAAAGAAATGCATAGCTTGTTATGTACGGGAATCTAGTATTTTTATTTACTGTTGTTTGAGCTAGTTTGTTGTGTTTGCATTTTAAGATCAATATTAATTTGTTGTAAGATGAACTTGGAAAATAAAGAATTTGACACACTTTTCTAATACCCTATATAAATAAAAACATAATACAATTTTTTACGATTATAGATGATTGTGACGTATTTATTCCTTACTTGTTGCTTTACTTTAAATAATGAATGAGTTTGCCAATTCCTACTGACAGTTCTCAATTTGATTGATTTGCTAAGGTTGCGTTGTTTTTTTTACGCTAACTGTAAAGTGATATAATAAGCGTTTGCTTTAATATTTGCTAGCTTTAAATAAAACCTCGTAAAGCAAAGTGTACAAACTTCATTGATATGGGATAACAACACAATTAATTATTACCATATAATTAGTTCTATTTGTCTGTTTATTTAAATATTTTGAACAACTTTTTTTTTATTTTTTTCATTAGTGTTGTACAATACTTCGAGCATATATCACATTTGCTATTTAAAACGGTATTTTCTAAGTGTGTTGATTACACAGAACTGCTAGAAAAATCGCTATTAACAACCCAGAAATGTTTTTCTGGAATATCGTGTGTGAAACGTGCACATGACCTCTTAAGAGTGTTCTGACGTTTATGGGATTTCCAGATTAATATCGCAAAGGCAAATGAAAACGGTTAGGCGCACGAATTGTTTCAACAGAAAAAGAATAAATATTAACATACGGTATTTAGTTCACGGATATTTGCACAGAATTCAGTGAGATAAGCCAGAAGTTAACAACATTTTTTATAGCGAAACTCAACAATATTATAACAATTATTTTGATAAATTTGACGCCAATCCTTGAGCCAGCTGAGATTATTATTAATTTGGATTCAATGAAAGAAAGTTTCGAGATTTGGCAAGATACTTAAAAGAATAATTGATCAATTTCAGTTTTCTACATCACCCCTCAACGGATTATCAACCAAACTGTACTACATAATAAAAAAAACTATTTAACGTTAATTTTAGTAAACAGAATTGCATATAACTGCTTGACTATACAGCTTCTGCACCATTGACTCGGCGTAGACACGCTGTATAAGCCGTGCTGGACTGGGCTGTATAAGATTCATGACCTCATATGCCGGTTTGGCAAGCATTTTATCTAGCTGGAGCCATCTTATCTGGTTGATGACTGACTTTTGCCGAAATGAAAAAAAAGGAAGCTTTCGAGGGCAAGAAGTTCTAATGCGCTGTAAATATTTTTGCTTCGATTTTAAGGTTGAACGCTGGTTTTCCTCGTAGAGACCAACACCAAAATTAGTATCTGCCTTTGACCTATCAGTGTACCAATTTTAGATTTTTTTGTTTTCTTCCTTCACAATTTCTGGACTCATCGCAATTCAAGAACTCTTTATAGGGTTTGTAATAGGGGATGATTACTGTGTTGCTGTCCATACCAAAGATTGGGTTTCTAACTACAGTTTCTTTACTGGTGTGCTCCGATTCATAGTGGATTCTCCAGTTGTCAGTATTCATTAATCTGTACGCTGCCATTCTTGCCTCTCCCATGATAAAAATATCGCGTAAAAGTGGGTTTAACATAGTCTCCATATCAAGAAATGCTGCTAACGCAATTTCCTGGTTGTTTAAAGTTGTCTCCACTCGCGAAACAATCTGATGCAAAGCACTTTCGCATGATTTCCCTGCTTGATATGCATGCTGATTAGGGTGTAGCGGTTTCTCTATTAAGGAGGTTTTTCTAAGACACGCTTCAAGGAGTTTTTCCATAGTTTTGTAAATAAACGATGATAACGTTATTGGCATAATTAGCCTCAGCGTATGAAGAACAGATGATATGTGACCAAGCTGGCTCTATAGATTCAGCAGAGCACTAATGCTATTGCCTTTTCACTTTGTTGTAACAAGGCAGGAAAATTTAATCAGGACTAGGGAACTTGAACTCTTAGGTATAGAAGATGTTAATGAGGCTGTTAGGGCTCCAATTAGATTTGTTTGAGATATTTGGCAGTTATATATCTAATAAATTGCAAAGTGTTATTTAGTACTTCACAATTCGCTTCCTCTTAGTATTAATGTGGGCGTTAGATTACCTACTGTTCATATGTTGTAAATCACACACATTTACGCCGAAGCTATTAGCTTTGGATGTTATAGTTACAGATTTTAGTTCTGTTAATAATATTCTTATGAAAATTGGGGTCACAAGTTAATCCAACAGAATTTAATATGGTGCTTATTAGAAAATCTAAATTTTCAAAAACCTTCAAAGACAATTACCCACTATTAGGTTCATTGGTCGGTAAGAGCAACTTTTTTTAAGACAACTGTTAAAATTTCAGACATCTACTATCAATAGTTGTTGTTTAAAAGTGTGTATTGTGTAGCAACTCAGGCGGATAAAATCAAATTTCATGGAGTGATAAAACACTTCTGTCTGACTGGGAAAACGGTCACAGAAATTCGAAATATTTTGCTAGAACTTCATGGCGGCTCTACTTCATCATTTTCGACCATAAGTGTTTGGGCGTGCGAGTTCAGACGTGGTCGTATAAGCACAAGTGATGAACCACTCAGTGGACGCCCAAATACCGCTACTAACGATGAAATGGCCAACAAGATAGCAGCAGCTGAAAGAGATAGCAGAGATAACGAGCACCTCAGAAGAACGCGTTGGCTATATCTTACACGAAATTTTGGGTATGAACAAGGAGCAAAAACGAAATCAGGTGGCCGTTTCGGAGGAGTATCTCGTCAGGATTCAACGCCATCAAAGGGATTTCATCATGCATTTCGTAATCGTGGATGAGACTTGGATCCACTACTACATACCAGAGACTAAGGAGCAGTTGAGGAGACTTTTCCGGGCGATTCGGCTTCAACGAGAGCAAAGACCGTTTTATCGGGCGGAAAGATCATGGTGATATTTTTTGGGATTCCTAAAGTGTTATCCTCATTGGCTATCTGCAGAAGGGAAGGACGATCATGACACGATATTCAGAAAGAAAAAGAACACAACCACAACGATACCGTGTTTTTGTTGTGGTTGTACTTATAAGATACAAAACTTGTATCTTGGATTTGTCTTTGGATATGTGAACATATTGATCATAACTTAAGAGGTATTGGCTGGTAGTAAATATTATAAGTTCATTCCATGTTTAATGCGTTAGTATTGTGAAATAAAATATCGATTTTATGTAGTAAAGATTCAGTAAAATTAGATACCGTCGGTAGTAGAAAGTAGTTCGATCGTAAAAAATTTATCCTTCCAGCTACTTTCAGTTTAATTTTAAATTCAAACACTCCTCTTTTAGATATGCGTTAATGTCTTTACGTGGTGTACCTTATATGTCCTCCGTCATACTTATCCATTTCATTAAAAAATCTCAGATATTTCGCAGAATACCTTAAACATTTATAGAAACGTTTCATTACGATCGCTATCTTTTATGTTACACCACTCGATATAACCTAACAGGTGTTGTGGATACATATAAATTTCCTATTGTTTCTTATTATTATCAATACGATTTCTGTAATTTCTGTCTTCAGTAGCAGCAGAATGATTAGCTTGTTTACAACTAAACAATGTCTGTCTACAATGTAATGGAGTATTGACTACTATTACTGTGTACAACTGCTACTGTTAAATGATGCAGAAATGTCAATTCCTCCGGGCGGTGGACGGAATACCTAACGAACAATCGACATGAATTAAACGACATCAAACGGAAAAGAACATTCACTCTTTTTTTTCTTCATTGATCCACAGCGGTACTCAAAAGTAATTGTGCGGTAATTAGCAATAATTGAAATTCCAAACGCAGTGGCCAGCTCCATGAATAATGCATTTGGCGTACGGGTCTAATGGTACGAGTGTGTTTTAATGCACGACTGATTTTGAAATGATTGTATTTGTTTTCGGCTACAGGCGGTATAGTTAAATTAAGGATTTAATAGTTATACTTATACAAACGTGAGAATAAAAAATGTATCATATAGCTTCTGTAAAACCGTGACTGGTGAAATGTTGTTCTTATTTTATTGTATTGTAAAGTGTCTCTAATCAACCTACTTTTTATCCGAGTGCTGCCTGTATCATAGCCTAGATGTGACTCCACTGTATGTGATAGATTAGGGAACTTTGAATTAAATATTTAACAAAGAGAGTCTCGTGTGAATGTGTAATGCAGTGTGGCATACATATTATTATTACACATTATAGAAAATCTTGTAGAAGTATTTTGCAGAGAAATCTAGTTACCAAGAAATAAACGGGAAAAGGGCAGCAAAGTAAGCAATGAGATCATCATTTGGTTGAAAGATACTTTGAAGGTGGAAATTTTAGAAATTGAACAATAGTCAAAAGACAGAATGGGTGTGGGTAGATCATCAGGTTATAGCACGAAATATTTCTTTGGAAAATCCTGTATAAAATTGGCTGAAATACATTTCCTTGGAAGGCAATCTGGCTGTTCCTTCTGATACGGCTAATACTAAATCTGAACAGTTTGTAACTTTACCACACTACCAAACGCCCCCGTACAGTTCGCGTAATGAGCCCGCCTTCCCTTTCTGCTCGCTAAAGGGCTCTAAATTGCTTTGAGGACGACGTAGGCGACGTTACAGTACTGAACAAAAGAGCGCGGTCATCGCGTACTGTGGTCACGCGAGGCTGAAGGAGCGTGCATTCTACGTCAGTCCATTCTCGCCATGATCGTTACAGAACTGACACCGACCGCTAGAGAGGGCGTACGACCTCACGGAAGGATACATCCGCCCTGTGCATCCCTACAATCATTGTTCGCTCAAACTCGCTCAAGTAGCGCGATCGATTCGCCATTATGCATAGAATATAACTACATACTGAACCTTTACACCACACTAAGAACGGACGGTTTCTCCCACCCTCCTTGGTCTCCATGGCGATGGCATGTTCTAATTACCGGAGCCGCTTAGTAAAAAATGCAACGATAGCAAAGGTCGAAACTTGCTGAATAGACTTGTCTATAGGAAACGTTGACGCTCTGCGATCAGATTATACAGGGTGTGCTAGTCAATTATTTCCAGCAGTGTATTAACAATACTATGAGAATTTACAGCCGACCAGTATTCCTAGTGTCGTGTAATATTCTGCAGAAGTTTTTGTAGTGATTTGATTTCTGTCTCTGTAAGGTCTAAATTTTTCGAATATTGTGTAAACTAATTTCTTAGAACTACATTTTCTTTTTCGGTTGTCATTGAAGAATTTTCCTCACTTTCATGAATGACACTGTTGGTATGATCTTCAATTATTTAATATCACTTAGTCTTTTTGAATTATTCAAAGTTTGGGACTATAAACCAGCCACCGATGACTCATTGCTGATCAGTCCTGAATAAGTTAATCGTTTTATACAATCGATTGAAATATGGACAAATCGATAATTATTCTAGTTATCTTTGGATAAATCTATCTGGTCGAAGTCGCAGACAATTTTTAAGGTTTTTCTAACCCCTGCTTCCTTCTCTCCTCTAGCTATTATTACATTTGCCGTTTGTAAATTATTGTAAAATGTACGCAAAGAGATAACAATGAGCTGTCAATTGTAAGATATACCATTGGCAATAAGTAAAGCTTGTATTATTCTAACTGCAAGGGAAGAAAGGGGGGAGAAAGGAGGTCTCCGAAGTTAAAGCCAGCTAAATGACTCATGATTGAGTTTGACGACAGTTCGAAGTTTTCCCTTCTTCTCTTAGGTTGGTTCACCGTATGCCGTTTCATAGAACAGATTTTGAATTAGGAATAGCATTGGATTGTTGAAGGTGTTTGTTTTTTAATGTGGCGTTTAGCAAAGATGAACAGTACCAAATCTCCATACATATTGACGGGAGAGAAGAAATCATATGTTACAACAACGTAGATATGGATTGTGGTTTTCTGAATATACTGCTTGAAGATAAGGCACCAGTCAAGCGTCATTCTCAGGTATTTAACTGTTGGGCTCCACCAAGATGTTGACGTGTGGTCATTTAATTTCTTGTAATAAATCTTATCAACCCGTTTCAATTTATCGATTTTGGTCGTCTAATTAGAAACTCGCCTAATGGTATTCATTCCGAATTGTAGCTAATAGTAAATTAAAGTATCTTGATATCTTCTTGAGAACCGAACTGTTGTTAGTTTATATTCACCATAAACAGTTTTTATTGCAATTTGTTCAGCATTGTTGTACCTGTTTTTGGCTAGCAGATGTTGGAAAACTAAAAGGGTAGTTTTGAAAGAACAAAGGTTTTTGTCAAGATTTGAAACATTGAATATGATGGAGAGGACAAATGGTATTTAGAATCTAGTTACAGCAAAGATCTAAACAAGGTTTTGATTAGTAAGATAACCTCAATATTAGAGTCAGTGAAGAACCTTTTGTTCTGCATGTTACAGCATCTTGCTGCAGTAAGAAGATTTGTTTTTCGAGAAATTTTGTTTTAAGTACTCTTAGGGTTATCCTAAATAGTGTTATGTCGAGCGCGCAAAGCTTTGCACTTACCATTATTAGAATGTGCGAGCTCTATGGAGTAGTATCCAGAAAAGTGTTATTCTTCAGAATAGAGCAAATTCTGGTACCGCACTGAAAACGTGACGACTATTTTATTTATGTTTTCTTGATCACAAGAAATGGATTGATTACAGTACCTGTTACCGCTACTGACTAGAAAAAATGTATAAATATGTACGTAAACTAAGAAATCTGTATAGCCTGACCAATCCTTTCAGAATAGTTTCTATGCGCTTTCGCCAGTCATGACAAAATGCTTTTATAAAAAATAAACAACTGTTGTTCACCGTTTCTACGATAAAATGTTGTCTTTCAAATGAAAGTCAGCGTTGACACTCTTAATGCAGATAAAATATTTATATAATGGACAATTTATGTTTATGATATTTAATTGGAATTGAACTCATCAGGATTAGACTACAATCGTACAATTTTCTTTTAACACAGTAACAAAAAGCAACTGTGACCGTGACATTCGAATTATACTTTAGTGATTGCGAGTCTTGACCATAACCGAATATTGGTAATAACACCGGCTATTTTTTAGAGTGTGTACTTACATTTATATTGTGCCTTTTATTTCAAACTTAAAGAAATGCTAAAGACACTCTTTTTACATCTAAAGAAGTCTATAAAAACGTATTAATCGCTTTTACTTTGCTGTAAACATGCGCGAAATCGTAGTTCGACTCAATAAAACTTTCAACTACATGCATTATTTTTTGAATACGCCTTACGACAGTGTACGCTGCCCGCATTACTTACATGTTGGATATATTTTACGAAAAGAAAGTTAACTACGAATACTTAATCTTGCCAAATCACCGACATTTAGGTGTGTATCTATCGCAGAACTTTCCTAATATGGAATGCGTTGCGCCTTTTCCGTGTACTTCCGTCTCCTCCACCATTATTTTGACATGCCGGTCACCATTGACGACGTGGCTGAGCCCTGACAATTAAGCTATTGTAGCTCGGTAATAACATAACGGTGAAAAAAGAACTTCGAACTGTCTGCGGTTGCAGATATCCATCAGAGTCGAGAAGACTTCTCTCTGTGCGTGACATGCATTTTCAGATTGATATCCGAGATTCGCACGGTGAGCAGTAGATATGTTATGTACTTACTCGCTGCAGTAGTAGTCGATTTAACAGTGTCATGCGAACACTATCTAGGAATGGTATACAAGCCTGTCGAAGTGATGCGCTAAACGGACGTTAAGGTATATTCAAGGAACGCATGTTCGGGTTTTAGATAAATTGCTATTGGAAAATGAATTGAAGCGACATAATATATTGTAATGATCTGTGTACAAAATAACAATTTTTGATTCCATTTTTTTATTGTATTTTTAATATAACTCCACTTAAAACTGACACTTTTTAAAAATTATTATTTGACTTTCTTTTCTTAATTGACTTCTAGACCCATTCTAGACCTACTACTAATACTATACTAATGATAATCCACTACCATTCCCCAAATTCAATTTATATTTTTCGAATGTATTTATTTTTAAAATTTTAAATTGAATTTCTGTTGTTAGTTGTGCTAGGTTGTGGATATCTTATACTGCTGTTTTATACTTTTAATTCTTTTTCTCTTTCAGTAGTCTCTAAATCTATCAATTTTGGAATATCTTATATTATTACATATTATTATTTCAGATTTTCCTATTTCATCCATGTACTGTTCTTTTACCATTATCCTATATTTAAACGGTATAGGTAGTTCTTCACATTAAGCGGTTTTTCATCTAACACTTCTAACTTTACATAATTCTACTTAGTTCTACTCTAGCTCATCTACTCTCTTCATTTACCAGTTTTGGATATTCTTTAATAATCTTATTGATACATTCCTTATACACACTTGGCACATTAACATTTGGTACTTATTTTCCCATCGTTTACTTCC
Source organism: Popillia japonica (assembly GCA_004785975.1). Lineage (NCBI taxonomy): Eukaryota > Metazoa > Arthropoda > Insecta > Coleoptera > Scarabaeidae > Popillia > Popillia japonica. The sequence goes on along the minus strand of SMLS01071590.1, from coordinate 5,889 downwards.
CGTCGTTTAATCTTAACTATGTCTTCTATTTTAGAATTATTCTCCATATCTTTTCGTCCAATGCATTCATTGTTGTCAATATAAGCATTCTCTTCATTATTCATTTTTTTCAGGCAGTTAATCTTTTTTATCACAAACTGAGGACTGGAAATGTTTTACGTTAACATGACTATCTAAATGTCACTTATAGTTTTCTTTATGAGTAAATGTTCCAACACATTCATTACACTTATGTGCTTCAAGAGAGTTTTATAAAATATTTGTTTTGTTGTTTGTACGTAAATTATCATAACTTTTTAATAAGTTAAGTTAATAAGAAAAAATGAACGAAATAATCTAATTGCTTAAGCGACCGGTTCTACACGACTATTTATCCCCATATTTATTGCCTAAAATAACCTATCGAGAATAAATATCAGTATAAAGGACAGTATAAGCGTTCTACAGAACCACGTTTTACTTAAAGGTTATATAATATTGTCGGTATAAATTATCCGAAAGGATCCGTTCCACAAATTTTTTGTTTGAAGAAATAATTACATAAATTTCAGCATTTTTAAATAATATGAGCAACTTTTATGAAATTTAAATTAATAACTGATTGTAATAAATTTGTAAAGTGAACATTTATTAACATTCTTCTATTAAGAATACTTGCATTTTCTAAATGTAATTCTGCTTACTCTTTATAGTCTTCCACTTCCTTATTAATACTCCACTCATCTCTTTCATGAATGGCAAAATTGTGAAATTATTGCTTTTTGTAAGTCCAATTCAGATCTAATAATATCTAGCGTCGCGCAAATCTCTCTTTATTTAAAATATGTAGATAATATATCTATTTTTATAACCTTTTTGTACTTTTCTTATTTTCCTGATATTTGTTCCACTTTTAGGTCAATTACAACTCTTTAATTCGAATAAAGATCAAATTCATTCCAAAACCTTTACAATATAATTTGGTTTTCGTTACAACTTCTTCAGTGGAATAAAATTGACATTTAATTCGTGTCAAATAATGATAATTAGAGTGTTGTAATGGACCTAAAAGTGGAACAAATATCAGGAAAATAAGATAAAGTCTTTATTTAAGCGAAATCATTTTTACATTCTTTATCTGACAAAGTATCAAAATAATTGTACTGCATTTTCAGTACAAAACAGCACTGAAAATAAAAATTGTATTTATTTTTTAATGTCTCTAAATGAACATGTTCACCATTAGGACGCAAACTTGCTTTATATCGATTTTGTAAGTTACTAAACATACTTATAAAAATTGGTTGATTTATATGCTGAAAAAATATTTCTTTCTCTTAGTTCTCCAATACTATCCGGTGAATTTTCTGTACGAAATATTGTGTCTTTCATCATACTCCAAATGTATGCGTCAAGTAGCATCGAGCATCAGATGAATGAGAAGCATATTCAAAGTCTGTTCTTCGACACTATTCTATCATTAAAATACCGACGAAGTAAGTTTAGGGTGGGCACAGGGGTATGACTCGTTGCAACATCTTGTTCAAACCATTGTGTGCGCACCCGTAAATTTCATTCACGGCAAAGTCCTGTCAATCGCTTATAATAATAATTTTCTCTTTTTAACGTTCTTGCTTGCGAGTAAGTGGATCGGTTTCTCTACAATAACTTCAGGGCGTTCATATCCAAGGAATCGAGTGGATTGTCGATTAATTTAGTCGTTAAGATAAACGTGACTCTCGTCTGAAAAGTTTTCCAAGAATTGCATGTTTGTTCCCATCGCTTAGTGTTGTCAACTTGAATACGATAGGAATAACCATCAATTGATGTGAACAAACGACGTGTAGGTGTTTCACTGATGTTGACTTTGCATGCAGTTCTTACAAGCCTTCTTTGCGGTGGTTCAAATCAGGTTCTGCGTTTTCGTTGGCACACCCTTTTTTGACGAGCTGAAGAACTTTTACGGTGGCACAATACACTATCAGTGCGAAAAAATTTCTCAACAGCACCTAATATCACACTTTTATTGAGCGCAGCGTTATTAAATTGTTGTCTGTATCTAACTGACACCTATTGTAAGCTTGGGCCACCATTGCGACCTTTTCCGTATGAGGGAACATAATGTTCCACCAAAAGCATTATTTTTGCCGTCATTAGAACCATTTTCAATTCGAATTCAACTCCAGTGTAACACTGATATGCCAACTAATAACAATTAAGTCAATAATAACAAATGCATTTAACATAAAAACACAATAGCACCCTAAGTTTCGGTACTGTTTATTCTGGCGGATACCGTATTAGTACTATTTATATATACATTCATATATGTTTTTCACAGACAAGCAAACCATAAATCTCAAAACTTTCACAATAACCAGGCAGGTAAGGCATACAGATGTTGTTATTCTAGAGAAATATGCGCTACTTGTACTACCAAGCTTTCATTGTTGTGAGTAAATTTCAGAAGAAAAGAATGGGATTTTACTGTATCTATGGGAAAGCCTTGTCATTGCAATTGTTAACACCAGTGTTAAAACAAACTCATTTAATTTGGACTTACGACAGAAATTACACCGCTACCTTACGAAGATTTTGCATTTTGAGCGGGTTTGAAAACAGCCGCCTGTCAAATGAAAGCGTACCGCAATTTGATACAAAAATTTGAAAGGACAGGGTGTGTTAGTGACCTACTAAAATCAGGTACACAAAGGATTAGAAGTTGCAGAGGTTTTTCATTAAAATCAGGACATAGGAAAAGGTAATCCACTAGCAATCAGCAGAGCAAATGCGATATCGAAACAGTTGCAAATGCCTTATACCTCAGTTTGGAATATTTTATGCAACATTCAAAAAATTTATCCGTATACATAACCTGAAAATGCTCTTTGAATTAATGGGGGCAAATTTGGCTATTAGTAGGATTTTTCTTTGCGAGTAATGGCTGAGATGGAAATTGAATCCGAATGATTATCCAGTGTTTAATGGACAGATGAGGCATATTTTACTCTGAATGATGGAGTCAATTTTCACAACTATAGAATCTTGTATATAGAAAATCAAGACAAGAAAGTCACCGCTTCCTGTGATTTTACAGCTGATTTTATCATTGATCCGTATTTCTACGAGGAAATGTAGAATGGAGAAGCCGTATCTGTAACTGTAAACGGTGACTGATACCTGCAAATGTTAAGAGATTATGTTATTCCACATTTTCAAAACGAGTACCCTGGAATTGAACACATTATTTTCATGCAGGATGGAGCAACTCCGCACTCTTTTCTACCAGTCAAAGAATTATTAACCAATGTTTTTCAGGATAAAGTGTTAAGTAGAGATTTTGCAAATTCATGGCCACCAATATCACCTGATATTAACCCAGGTAATAACTGGTTTTGGGGTTATTTAAACTGTTTAGTTTTGAGTAAGACGACTAACAACGCTTCAAGAATTAAAAGACAAAATTATGGAGCAAATTGGTACAATTCAACCAGAAGTTTTACGGAATGTTGTGTAGAATTTGAAGGAAAGTTTGGTAGTCTTACAACAACAAAATGGAGGTTATACCAAGCAATTTCCGTAACTGGTTTTGGCCATACTAAATACCATTCCTTAAGCATTAGTACATTACGTCTATTTGTTGTTATTAGCTTAATTTTTAAAAAGGTGTAATTTTGTAAAATACATCATTTATGTACTTTACGATAACCCCATATATAGAATATACACTATCTTGCAGATCGAAGTTGATAAAACCACAAGGTTAAGTGAAAAATAATTTGCTCTAAATGTCTTACAACTAGAACATAAGAAATGGAAAAGCTAAAATTAAATTTGTAGTAGTAGTAGGTCAGTGCTAAGAGATAGTTAGAATTACAACAACTTTATTTTATTATAAATTTCACATGCATGCAACGTGGAAAATACTGCAATAGATAAATAAATAGTGTCAATTACTTTGTTTTTTATGAAAATGAGATACTTTTAATACGTCAGAGTTTCTATAGTTAATAAATGCTTTTCCTATTGATAAAGTCGTACTTTAATAGTATTTGTAAATTTTTGTAAACAAGAATTCTTTTTGATACATACGAACTTGTTGGTAACATGTAAATACATATGAATCTTACCATATTCGGAATAACTAAATAATAACATAAACACAACTACACCATCTGTGATAGAAATTAGAATATATAATTCAGATTATCCTACAGAAATCTGATATTTATGCCAAGATATTAATTGCTGATCTTTAAAAATGGAAGATTTTGTAATCGATAATTAATATAGACAAAGATATGAGTCATACTGGAACCATGACCGATAGGAATGTTTGCCGTAATCATGTTTTCCAGATAGAAATCGGGAAAATAAGACTGGAAGAGAATTGGACCAATTCAGCATTCTTTTTATACATCTTACACAATAGAGTATTTGTATATTCTATTTTATTGTATGATGTAATACCAAGGATCTTCTTCTAGGTACTTATGCTTCATCTGGACCATGTTAGGTGGACAATCCCGTGGGGTAACAACCTTGATGCCTGCGCATTTAGATATTCGCAATAAATATCCATTCGCAGATATTGTAATATTGGGCATACACCAGGCATCTACTATTATGCATTTTAAAATTTTCCTTATGAGATCGCTTGACTGATTACGTTAGCATACGAAGTTATGGACCATATCAAAGAATTGTGCATAGTGTAAACTGATAGAAGATTATTTATTTTTGTTCAGTCTAAGTTGTATTATATAACTGTACATAACGGAGGAATCAAGGTCTTTTTCACAGTAAAGCACTTCTCATGCAAATATTCAGTGTAATATCTGAAAATAAGCTTTTAGCACCATAGTGCCACCAACCTTTGTCGTAAATGTTGGTTGTTGGATGGTCTAGTCCTCTATGTAAATCGCATGACTACACATTTTTTATAACTGATCTGGAATCGCCATCTCGCAATCCAAGTTAATGATTTATCCAATTCTTTTTGTTTTCGGTGAAAAAACTTTTCATTCCGAAACGTGAAGTAAGTTGCAGGGTTATCAGCAAAGACGGACACAGTACTTCTTGATGTGGAAGGAAGATTGGTGTCTTGGAATTGCATACCTGCCACTGGAGATTTTCTGTTTTGAAATTAATCATCGTTATTCAAATCCAAACTATGTTTTCAAATAAATTCGCACTTTTCGTGTAGTCTACAGGTTTTCTCAGAATACTGATGAATATGTTATTAGAAACAAAGAACCTAAGCTTATTAAGCTTAACGCTACATTGTTACTATGGTGAGCTTCATTGAATTGTACCCAAAAATACAAGTGGCTACAACTCTGAAATTTTATGTATATTTTTCTAGAAATCTAGCACCAATTGCACTACTTTAAATGTTTAATTTAAGAGTTCATTACCGATATATGTTGCTATACGCGCCTTTTAACAGAACTGAATAAGAAAGCCGTATACGCAGTAATTTTTTAAATACAATTTATCTAAAATACGTTTAGGCGTATAGATTTTATAAAAATATTCATGCCACTATGAATTGTTGATTACCAATTATTTTCCGACGTTCAACATATTAAAGGCATCTATTACGATGCAAAAGTATTTTATTATGCAACCTTCATGATTATGTTATTAGTTGTAACTGTTTCACGGTTTATTGCATCTACTGTTTAACATTCAGCATGTGTTGCAGAATGAGTGCATAATTAAATATTTATTGTTTATTATATGTACTACAGCAGAAGTTTTTGTTTCAGATCGTTAAAAAGGAGAATTCGTTTTATACTGTATACGTTCTGGCCTTCAACGGATATACTATATACGTAAGTTATTTAATTCTTTGCTAAAATTGGGCATAAAACGAGGAAATAGTATTAGCAATATAATGAGTAATAT
>SMLS01071584.1:0-12456 GCA_004785975.1 Popillia japonica | reverse complement strand
TTTTTTAAATGGCATCCATATTATTTTTTTATCGTTTTTGGTAGATCTCTATATCCTCCAAATAGTGATATAAAACAATTGGTATGTTGCATCACAATTTTTTTTAAATAATGTAAATTTAGAAAAAAATAAGAAAATTTTATTTTTCTACAAAATTAAAATTAAATGAAAAAAATACATCTGAACTTAAATTTATTGTAACAGTTAACGTAAGTTTTCAAAATGGACCCCACCAACCAACTGACACTCTCCCAGCCGAGTGTAAGCACTTCGTATAGTCGCCTCAACTATGTCTGGGGATATTTGTGTAATTTCTACGCGAATTCGTTGTTTTAAATCTTCTAAATTGTTCGGTTTGTTAAAATACACTTTCGATTTCAAATAACCCCGCAAAAAAGTCTAAAGTTTTTTTCACACTTCTGTCTTGTGTGAGGACTTAAATATTCTTCTTGAACAAAGCGCATCGTAAAAAGCACATGTACTCATGTTACTATGCAAAAAATTTACAAAGACAAAAACACGCACTTTTTTGCAAGATATTTCTTTATGACATTCTTTCTTCTCTTTGTACAAATTATGTACAACAATAATATTTTGAACTTCTTTCTATGGCGACAACATTGTTGAATTATTTACTTCTATTTTTGACGTTAAATTTGTTAGTCATTGCGTAAAAATTGTTCATTTTCGCTAAATAAAAAAATTGCACATTTATCTGAGCGAGAAAGAATCGAAATTTTAATTACGGTTGGGTATGAGGACAGACAAAGAACACATGCAGAAGCATGCGAACTGTTTAACCATGAACATCCTGATAGACCTCCAATTGCCAGGTCTACGGTGACAAAACTAGTTGGAAAGTTTACCGAAACTGGATCCGTAAAAGATCGACCACGGCAACGTAGACCTCAAGTAGGAGAAGATGTGAAATTAAATGTGCTTCTAGAAGCAGAAGAAAGGCATCATGTTTGCACCAGACAACTTGCGTTAGCCAATCAGGTGGCTCACTCATTTGTCGTCAACTTATTTAAAAAAGAACACTATCATCCTTACAAAGTTTAACTTGTACAGGAATTACATGAGGATGACGAAGATCGTCGACTGCAGTTCTGTAAAGACGTAATGTTACGTTGTGACCAATATGCAAATTTCTTGGAAAACATCGTCTTCTCTGATGAAGCTACGTTCTGCCTAAATGGATCTGTTCACCGCCATAATTGCAGACATTGGTCGCAGACCAATCCGCATTTGACTCAAGCGTGTCATACTCAGCCCAGAGGAAAAGTTTACGTATGGGTTGGAATGATTGGACGACGCACTTTAGGAACATATTTTTTTGAAGGAAATTTGACTGCTGTGCAATATTTAGAATTTTTAAGATTTGAACTGGTTCCAGCGCTCGCTGTTATTTTCCCAAATCACGAGGATGGTGATGTACCCCATCCAAATATTTGGTTTCAACAAGATGGGGCACCTCCCCATTTTGGTGTAGAGGTTCGCCACTATCTTGACGAAATATTTCCTAATAAATGGATTGGACGAAGAGGCGCAATAGAATGGCCACCTCGTTCTCCTGACCTGACTCCGTTAGACTTTTCTTTGTGGGATTATTTGAAATCGAAAGTGTATTTTAACAAACCGAACAACTTAGAAGATTTAAAACTACGAATTCGCGTAGAAATTACACAAATATCCCCAGACATAATGAGGCGAGTATACGAAGTGTTTACACTCGGCTGGGGCAGTGTCAGTTGGTTGGTGGGGTCCATTTTGCAAATTTACGTTAACTGTTACAATAAATTTAAGTTCAGATGTATTTTTTTCATTTAATTTTAATTTTGTAGAAAAATAAAATTTTCTTATTTTTTTCTAAATTTATATTATTTAAAAAAAAATTGTGATGCAACGTACCAATTGTTTTATATCACTATTTGGAGGATATAGAGATCTACCAAAAACGATAAAAAAATAATATGGTTGCCATTTAAAAAAAGGGTTGATGACGTCATCACTCCAAAAACCAATGACGTCATAGAAAAAAAATGTATGTCAAAAGATGGCGTTTTAAAAAACAAAATTTACCTGTCCGAGCGTTTTTTCTAAAAATGTAAAATAATGCGGTTATAAGCTTGGTTCCAAACTTTATGACCACACTGTATATATATTACTGTACTGTAGCCTAAGAAGCGTGAAGTCCCTAAAAATCGAGGTTTTACAGAAAGGTATACAGATGCAGAAGACGCTAAGTCCACCTGAAACAGAAATAAAAGGTGCTAACTCCACGTTTTGTTTCTCTTATTGGTGTGTGACAAGTTGATATAGGTGGGAGTTTGATTTGGTTTTGAATTTGAGGTTATAATTACCGTGGTTTGATTTTTATAGAACAATGAGCGACGAAGAACCTGACCCAAGTAATAATATTGTGATGGACCTAAAGCGAAAAAAAGGAAGCGTTATGGTAAAATGCGAGATATGCAAAGAAAACTAAATTTGCAAAGTCAGGAATTAGGCCCCGAGTATAAATGCAGAAAGAAGTGTTTCGAACGGGTATCAGAAAAGATGAGACAACAAATTATTAGACATTTTAACCTAATGGAGCCTGTTACCGAACAGAATAGATACTTATGTGGGTTAATTTCTGTTTTCCCAATTCAACATCGACGACCCAGGAATGTTGAAGCAGAAGCTAACCTTAGGGAAGTGAGCTATTCGTACAGGGTAAGATGTGCTGGTGACGGTGTTGCAACAGAAGAAATAGTTTGTGGAAATGCTTTCTTATCGATTCATGGATTGGATGGAACAATTAAAAGAAAGAAAATTGAATATTTGGTGTCATCACTGAAGACAACGGGAAATGCGCCAAAGGATAAAAGGGGTAAACATCACAATCATCGCTCTAAGTTATCGGATGAAATTTTAGAAGCTGTACGTACCCACATCAAATCATTTAAAACTAGAACCAGCCCTTATGGCATGAAGGACAGTCACAAAACGTACTTACCAGAAGAGCTCAATATTAATAAAATGTACTGCCTATAAGAAAAATAATGACTGAAAATAAACTGCATAAAGTTAGAGCCCAGTGTTTTATAGTCCGAAAAGAGAAGCGAAGAAAGTTCATCATTTCAATTTCGAAAAACAAAAGTTAAATTGAAGATATTGAAACTTTCCTCTTTCGAAAATTCTAAATTTCTAAATTTTCTTCTAAATTTTCGTTTTCCTAATTTAAATTGAAGTTCAAAAGGTATACAAAAGGGTGACATATATAGTGGACTGAACCCCCTTTTTCGTTGAAACATTGCAATTTTGTTTAGATTAAACCCGTTTTTTAACACAGCACACACAATATGTCTATGTACTAATTATTAATAAAATATATGTTATCTGAGCTTAACAAAGTGCGTAAAGTTAACAGAACAAAATTCTTAGATTCTTAAATAGTGTTCAAAGTTTAAAATTGGTTTTCTACAAAACTAACTCTTTTGTGACTTGACACCTTTTACGCCTGCACCCTTCATATGCATATATGTTGTGACCACGTTCGGAAACCACTCGGTACGTTCCAGCACATGACACGTCAACATTTCACGCATGCGCATTTCAGTACTGTTTATTTTGTCGCATACCGTACATGGACAGCATTTCCAACAATTGCTACAGTATTTTCGTAAATTTTATCTTTTCAGTATTAAATTAATTATTTGTTTCTCCTTATACTACACTTGTGTCGCACTTTAGACGGCAGCACCTCAGTATTTTATTAATATATTATCAATTTAAAACATTTCTTGTTTCTGATTATACCTGTTACTGAACTGCAATTTTAGGGCATGTTACTTTCCCGATCCCAGTAAAACGCTAGTGTACTACGACTTAAAATAAACAGCAAAATTCAAGAAGTCATATTAGGATTTTTTTAGAAAAAAATTGTGTTAATAAAAGTTGTTCAGAATCATTTTTTAAATAAGCTAATTTCCAAATTTCATTAAAAAAAAATCTTGAAAATTCGAATAATTCGAAAAATTATTTTATTATAGTTTTGTAGTATTTTCAACTAAATCATCATTAACCCTCTATGGCCCAAATTTTCAAAACATAGCAAAAAAGATAACTGCTATTTTTAATTAATCTAGTATACTACTATTGTTAATAACGTAAAACTATTCATATCCATCCATCCCTATAAATTTTAGGGGTATGTTATCGTCCTCTTTTTGCTTCGAACGTAGCCCAATGTCCTATACCATCTCTTCGTACGTCTAATGTTGGCATTTCGGCAGTCTTACCTCCTTTAGATTTTATTTCAATTTCGTGTTGTAAACTTGAAGAGCTAGAACGCCCTCTTTTTCTTTGGTCTTTTTGCATGTCACCACTAGCGTATAATGAACTGACAAGATCTGCTTTGAACTGAAGTAAGCTTAGTTACTCTTTTTTAGGAATCTGATTAAGTGCATCTCTTTTGTACAAAAGCTAACTGTTTACAACACATAGGCCCAGAAGATGAAAATAAATTTTATACCATTTTTTACTGCAAATTTTTGTCCGATATAACGCAATTAGGGAATCTACTAAATCGACTCCCCCCCATAAACTGATTGTAAATAGCAACTGCGTTAGGACAATCTACATCAGTTTTATTATTAGTTTTAGCATCCCAGCGTTTGACTTGTACTGTAGGATAAACTCCGACAAAGGAACTCAGTAGATGCACCGGTTTATTATCATACCATTTTGTAGTTATTAATTCAACCCCTTCTATCAATGTTTTCATTTCTTCTACAGACCCTCTCCCTCTCCTTTTCATTTCTTTGTCACATATAAATTCACATCCTTCCAAACGATTAGGACGCACACTTCCTAAACTATGAATGCCCATTTTATGTAGTTTTATTTGTAATTAAATACCATTGAACCAGTTATCAAAATATATTTTATGTTACAGGTTTCTAGGTACTATTTTTGACAACCGTAAAACCACATTACCACTAACACCTACATCTGGCAGATCAGGATCGTGATCAATAGCTCCAGTGTACAGCAACGAGTTCGGTTTTGCTTTCATGTATTGTTTTATAGAATGATGACCTTTATATGGTATCATTTGTCCATCTACACATATTTTTTCCCGTATAGGAATTTTATTGAAATTTTTGACTATCGAATCAATAAATGAGCGAATTTTGTACAGTTTATCTTTGCATCCCACCAAAAGATTATTATCGTTGAAGTGAATTTTTGAATTGATCTGTTCCCACCTATTCCTAGACATTGTTTCTGCTATTCTCGCGACCCGAGTTCTTTTTTTTGCCAACACATCTGGTTCGAAGCAAACCATAAATGGACATATAGAATGTTATTACTATAAATCTTTCCAGTTCCTCAACGCAAAGCGAAAGAGGCCGAGTAATATCTCTTTGAAGAGGATATAGGTTACTCTGTTCAACAAGTTGTCTAAAATAGCGCATGGGTGAGCTAATTGTTTCGGCACTCGGTGGTAATTGACCTTTCCAGGAATATATTGGTCGAATTTTTCTCGCCTTCGTGGACGTCCACTTCACTCTTCTTTTTTGTTTTTTCGATTTTTTCTTCGGTTTGTCAAAGAACTTCGCTAATGGAAGTTCATCCTCTGTATCCCAATCAGATTGGTTATTGTTTTCTTCTAAGTCCGATTCAGGTATTGGAGAGGGAGGGTTTTTTAGTTCTTCAGCGTCTTCTTCAAAAAAAGAATCTGATTCTTTCGCCAGTATAACACCCTCTTCATTCAAATCGTCATCGCTTTCACTTAAGTCTGGATCATCAGAATGTTCTGGGTTATTTGGTGGTAATCTAGTAAACATGTGAACATTTTTTGTATTTGACGATTTTCCATAGAAGACTAATGGATCCATATTTATCCTATAAAGAATAACATTTTTGTTGGTCCGTCGGGGCTCGTTGTAACTTTGAAGTAACATACCTATTTTTCTCTGGCAGGACAAAAATAAGCAAGTTCATGGTTCCACAAGTATTCACACACAATAATGACACAATGTAGAAATCACCAAATATTTTTAGTTTATTATGTCTCACTTTATTTTACATCAATTTTCAAGTACATGCAACTTAGGCGGCATTACTAGTGGGTGAATACTACATATCAATTTACTTTTCGAAATGTTTGTTATAGCTGGTAGAGCTATATTATATGTCTACATTTCTGAAACCATGATCTTACCTTAAAGTTATGTTGGTCCGTAAAGGATCGAAAACTACAACATATTCCAGCAGAATTCCTTTTTCTTTGTTGTTACTTTGAAGTTACATGGGGCCATAGAGGGTTAACACTGATACCTATATTTTTCTATTCGTCTTCTATTATCCGAATTTAGGGAATAATTTTGAAGATATTTTGTTTTTAATAAAATTTTGGATTTAGCTTGTTTAAACGATTCTGAACAACTTTTATTAACAGATTTTTTTATAAAATAATCGCTAATATGGCTTCTTCGGTTTTACTGTTTATTTTAAATCACAGTAAGCTAGCGTTTTACTGTGATGGGAAAAGTATCATCCTCTAAAATTACATTTTAGTAAAAGGTATGATTAGAAATAAAAAAAAAATAAATCGACAATATATAAAAAAAATAGACACACTGTATGTATAGCAGTATAATTTAGGATTTTTTTTTCATGGCTTTATATAATCCCTTTAAAGTAATGCACCCAATACTACTTCTTATGATGAGAATATTTCTATACAGTGAGTAATTTCTTTTTAGAGCGGTCAAGAATATAAATCAACGGTAATTTGATTAAAATATAATTCTATTATTATCTAGTAGCAGCGTGAAAAGTTACTAAATTGCGCAATACAATATCGTCGGAGCGGATCATCCCCGCATAATAAGGTGGCGATTGTCTGATTCGTACCGTACCTATGGGGTGTTAAAAGCAACTTGGCCGCTGGTGTCATTCCCACGATCGTCTACCCTACACCCCGTACAAAACTGGTCGTAATCCGGTCTTTATAAGATCCTGACGGATGCATTGATATTATTATTAAAATTGTGAAATAGTAGAAGCCTCATTTTCTAAAGCGTATTTAGAAATTCGAGATAGGTAATTTTTTTTAGCAAGTTTAGAATGTATTAAACGCACGCCACTGTTTACAAATAGCAACATACAAATGTCGAGATCGCATCATTATCACCGCAAGAATACTTCTTGTGTTGTGTGTAAATACATACATATAGACGACTCATGTGGGCACTGTTATACGATGTGTTCCATAAACGTAATAAATATGCAAATATGATACTCGAAACGAACTATAAAAGCAAGAGAAAACAGATAGTCATTTCCGTTTAATCAGGTAAACGCAATTGAAGAGTTAATGGTGAAAAATAATAAGCCGTGGGCTTTGGAACGCAACTCGAGTCGGGTTTAATTTGTAAATTTAATAAGAACGCAGAATTCTTGGAAATGTGGGTACCTGTGCCTCACGGTTTATTGTTTATTGATTTGCATCTCTTGTAAATGATACACTGTGTTGCAACACGTGTAATTGCCAATTTGGTTATATTTTGCTTACGGCTATAAAGGCTAGTTAAGTTAATGATGTAGATACATACATATACATACATGCAGCAAACACTAGCGTGGAATGGATTAATAGCAGATTTTCTTTTCAGATCTGAAAAATGTATTAAGCATTGCTAATAAAATGAAATTTTAGTAGTATTTATGTGTCATACGATCTAGAATAATAGTTGCAACTGTCAAAATCTGTTTAGGATAAAAGTGGGATAGTCACCTTGCCTAGCGAGGATGGATGCCTAATCGCAGAACACTAAAAATACGTTTGGATAGTAACATTATAACCAAAAGAACTTTAAGAAAACATCCTTCGCGTGAGAACGAGATTCGTCTTGTTACACATATAAAGCGATTAAAACAATTTGGATTTGCACCAACTTTGGTTTGGCTATACATGTGCGTAGTATTGCTTACAACTTCACCAAATCAATTGGTGAAGAAATCATTTTTGGAGCGAAGGGATCTAGAGAAGAAAATACTGGTGAGCATTGGTTTATATCTTCAGGCTTAAGCATAAGAAAAAGCGAAGGTTCACAGTTTGCCAGTGCCCCTATTCATGTAGAATAGGGGAATAACTTTCGAAACTTTAAATTCTGAAAAAATAATAAGATAAAGATTTCTTTTTAATTTATAATAGAGGCTCATACGATTAAATCTTATTTGCTTAAAAGCTATGTATGAATATCTTTTATAAATAAAAAAAAACTAGTTTACAAAATACATGACACCGACTTCCTGTCGTGCACATTACATTTAAACTACATAACCACCGCCAATATAAATACCAATATCAATTCAGATTGACGCTGGAGGCGTCAGTTGGAAAAGGCAAAGCAACATTCAAACAAGTTAATTAAAAATGCGTCCATTTGCGATCGGCTTTTCTTTCACTTTTGATGTATACGTAAAATGTTAATTGGAAATCGTTTTCAAAGTATAAAAAAAGATGGTGAATGACATTCAATTTAATGATAAAAACAATATGCGAAATTGAAACGAAAAGAAGATAATAGGTCGATATTTTTACAGGAATTCAAATTCTGTGTTACCAGTCATCACACACCGGTTCGTATCGATAAAGTCATTTACATTGGTGTGGGGTTTTATTTTTTTCTTAAATGAGCATGATTAAACTAATTTAATTATTTACTGTTTTTTTTATTTTTACCCGAACACCCAGTATGTTATAGATTCCTAATATATTATAGATTTCTATTATTAATAATATTAGAAATCTATAATAATAATAAAGAATTAGCCAAAATTTCAATTCTTTACATGAATTAATGACATGAAAATGTTGTTATTTGTGACAGCTCACAACTGTCAATTTTTCTACAAAAATTGAAATAATTCAAACAGAGCTAATAGAAACAATATTTATTATATAATACATATTATATAATATGTCTTATGGAAACCGATGACATTGTTGGCACGACTAATTTAGGTTGGCAGCGATTAATGAATGACAAGTTATTTGAAATACTTTTAGGTTAGAATTTTATAAAATCGGAAGCTGTCAAGTGAGTACGACGTTTGAAGTGAGGTTAGTTACGTATTGAGTGTGGTTTTTAGTTTCTTTAGCTTTTAGTTATTAATTTACGAACTTAATTAACAATTTTTTTGTGCAAATCGAGTTTTGTCGCCCACTAAGTTCATTTCTCCAGATTATGATAAAGGCGACCATTTTACAAGTCTCTCGGGAATGGATACCTCGCGTTAAGCGGAATCAGATGACAATTCACATCGGTTTTCGAAACGATTTTGACGTTTGTTATATTTGTACTGAGGGTGATAGTGATCTAGAGTTATATTTGTACTATGTTGTTTACACCAGTACTGCCAACTGCAAGCATATTAATTGATGTGGCACCATTGCTTTGAAATAAAAAAAGACAATTTATTACAAATTGCTTAAAGCTGGTTTTACATCTGTCAATTTATTGATCAATTTCTAGAACTTAGACGACTTGACGTCAAGTTAAGTTTTTACATCTGTCAATTTCAAGTTCAATTTTAAGTTCAATTTCTAGTTCTAGTTCTCTTCAATTTTAAGCTTGTAGCTGGTAGCTTTACATCTGTCAATAAATAGATCAATTTAAAGAACTTGGGTAAGTTCTAGAAATTGAAGAATTAGAACATGTTCTATTTTTGCGTCAATTTAACTTCAATTTTATAGTAATTTTTGTTTTAATAGTGGATATAGTGACCGACAGTGCTAACCTGCGACACTTGTATGAGATGAAAGTAATTCCAAACTTACTTTAATTCAAATTTCAACAATTACAATTCGTTGAATATTTGTTGTAATATTTGTAATTATCTATGACTAAATTCATATAGATTATTTGAAATTTTGAATTTACAGCATAATGCAGAGAGTAAGATCAAAATGACAACGAAAAAGATTAACAAATTTAAGAAAAGCTGTATTCTCCCTAATGTTACTAAAAATGATAGATTTAGAAAACGCAAGCGTAACAAGGAGGTGGTGGGTTAGACCATGGTTGATTACGAAAAAGGGAAACTTAAATTTAGTAGAGAACGATTTTCCAGCAGATCCTCAAACTATATGTGTATAACATCACATAACCTTTTAACATAGGACATTACAATTGTTAACATTAAAAAGATTCGAAACTCCCTTTACAGTTGCTATTCTTAGTTCAATTTATTGTTAGGTGTAATGCAATAGTAAGTTTTTATTTAAGAACTTAGATTCACCAATAAAAAGATCTTAAAATTTATTGATAAGTGTAATACGACAGTAAGTTCTATTTCAAGAACTAGAAATTGATCAATTTTAAGATCTAAAAATTGATCAAGAAATTGACAAGTGTAAAACCAGCTTAAGATAGTAAAAGATGTATACCTATACATATCTCATAAGAGTCAATACTGAATACTAAAGTTGGAATGCTCTAGTTTGTATTTCCTAATCTAATCTCATCAAATGTCAATGTCAAATTAGGATGTTTAATAATTGACACACACTTAGACGTAAATTATAAATGTTTATCTTATATTGACGTTACTATTTCGATATATAAGATTAACCATAATCCATCAAGTTAAACTTAACACTTAAAAAAATGTGTAAAATATAGATTGAACGACAAGTTCAGGTTGTGTAGCTCAGTGCCTAGTGCGCTCGCTTCACAGTCTGGTGGTATCGGGTTCGGACCCCGGTGCGTTCTTTCTGAATTTGGTTTTCTGTAGTTTCCCAAATTCCACGGCAAATGCGGAAAGATAACATCTTAAGTCGATCTACAGCCGCAGGCGTAATAATAACTCATGGCCAGCCGATGCCCCCTGTAATTGGCGCAAGCTGTTGGGGATGCTAAGGCATGGATTATTATTATTATTATTATTAAGTTCGTGTACAAAACCGCCATGCGGAAAAAATGTAATCTAAAAAACAATTCTGAACAGCAATGTTTACTTATTTTTTTGTTTTTGTACAGGAGTTTGGAAGTTCGCATTGTTTTAAACCGACAGTGGACAATTCCGAAAAAACTCAAACCGCCAAATCCAGTTAATCCCAGATTCTATCATCGACTATCTGGCAAAAAAATCCCAATACATCACTAACCTTACTTTCTAATAAAAATCGGCGAGTCTAAAGGATGTCCACAACACGCTATCAAAACCCGTATTCAAGTCAGAAAGGTTTTGGCAAAGTGACTGCCAAAATATCTAAGAATTGATGATTTTGAATCGATTTAGACGAATATAGCGGCAAATATAGGTACAGGCAGTTTCCCTGGTCAGCCACTCCCAGAAGTCAAGAATACGAAAATTACGTTTAAAAATTAGATTGCAAAATTAAAGCTTTAATATGAGATGATGTATAATATTAATCATACAGTCTAGGTGGATTTAGAGATGAGAAAAATTTTCGTAAAAGAGATTCGCAAATACTTCAACGTCGAATGTGAAAGAGCAAGCGTTGCTCAATATGTCTCAATCTGTTGCCATTTTGAAGATGTTTAAAACTTTTGTAGACCTTTTATGATTTTAGCTGTCATGTAGATTTCTTTTTACGCTCCAAAAACGAAATAGCAAATATAGTAGTGAAACTAAGGTGGTTCTGCAATAACTATAAGGAGTTTCGAGTTAAAAAATTTGCTGGAAAAGTTCTTGTTTTAGTTTTTTTATATTCCTATAAGAATTATGATTAATTAGCTAAAAAAGGATCAAATTCGTACTGGAGATTATTATTCTAAATTGCTAACCACCAAGAAAGTGAAAATTGCTTATTGGGTTTGCAAAAGAGGACACCATTTTTATATATAGAAAAAGCAATAGAAGTTATGAAGTTAGTTAACTGTGCAAATCATTTCACGTCAGCTTTTTGCAATCTACACGGTAGTCAGTAATTATTCTATGATACGTGTATTTTATGCTACTTTTTCTATGTCGGTCTTTGAAATATTCTAAAAAAATTCTAGAAAATTGACATATTTCATTTGCAACTTTCAGAAATTTGTCTTTTTGATGTTGGTTGTACTGATTTTTACCTTGACATTTCGAAAATTGAAACAAAACTGAAATATTAGATTGAACTGTGTTATTTGTTCAACAATTTATTCGTATATACTTATTATTAATTTACTATTAATAAATCTTCGTGCACTTTACGTTCTCTACAATGTTTCTTACCGAACCTATTTCTTTATTTCAACTGATTGACATTTAAACCTAATAAAGAAATTTAAGTTATTTTCAGTTGGCAGCAAATGACAGTGGGACAAATTATAATTATGTCATTAAAGTAGATTTTAATGCACTGAAATAGAAAAATTGTTTTAACTTCAAAGTAACAACAAAGAAAAAAGAATTCTGCTGAAATAATAATAATAATATCGGCTTTATTAG
>SMLS01071582.1:0-12691 GCA_004785975.1 Popillia japonica | reverse complement strand
GGGTTATGTTAGTTTGCATTTGGCGGAGGCGCCAAGTAATACTAACCTATTACATATTATTGAACGATGCAACTGAATAGAATTCAATGACTCAAACCTTTGTCTGTATGTTTTCCCCCCATAATTAAAGATGCAATTCTCAAAAAGAAATGTCAGCGTGCGAAGAAATTCAGACTGAGGGATATTCGTGTGTGGCTAAATATGTAGGCAATTATCCTCAATTAACATACAGACAAAGGTTTGGCGCCCCAATGGGCTCTCCACTCTCTCCAGTGTTAGCTTTACTAACGATGGACCACATATTACAACAGGTAACAGGAATAATGCCTTTTTGAATTTCCATTTATCTATAAGTACGTAGATGATATAATCTGCGCAATACCTCTACACTCCACTCAGGTAGTGCTAGATGGCTTTAATTCCATTAATCCATCAATTCAGTTCACGATGGAGCTGGAAACCAACGGCGCTGTACCGTTTCTGGACACTCTGGTGATCAGAGATATCGACCAACATATTATATTGGATTGGTACACTAAACCGACCTTTTCAGGAAGATATACCCACTTCCAATCCAACCAGTCACAAAGTGTGAAAATAAATACCATTGAAGCTGGTATACTCGTTACTTTTCTACACACCTGCACTACCAGTAGTCGAGGTTCCTCAAATGACAGATCAGGGGCCAGTAATAGCACCCGTCATAGAAGGTGCAGCACAAACTTACTTCCGGTTTCCGTATGTTCCGTATCTCTCACCTAAGGCTAGAGATCTGTTCAAAGACTTCCCAGGTATAAAACTGGCTTTCTGCAGTGGACTCACAGCGAGTACAGTCTTCACAAAGGTTAAAGACAAACACGATCCACTTCTTCTGTCGAACATTGTTTACAAAATCCCTTGTGCGGACTGTGATGGCATGTACGTCGGCACAACGAAACAATGGCTAAAACAGCGTATGGCACAGCATAAACGTGACTGTAATCTTTTTACGTCTAACACAGCTTTAGCTGATCATCATTCCAATCACGGTCATAACTTTGATTTTGAAGCGTTACAACTCTCGATCATAAATTACATTACTATAAGAGAGATGTACCACATAAAAACCACTGCCAACACTATCAATTACAGAACCGATATTGACAACCTAAGCGACATTTACAGCTTCTCATTCACTACTAATCTACCACACCAACATAACAATTTCAACAATAATATTATAAATGTAACTTTTTAAACTTTGAAATTCGTAAAAAAATGTATTGCATTAATTGCACTGTATACTTTGCCTGCACACTGTATGCACCAAGTCTGGTGACTTTTGCCACTACACATTGCTATGTTGCGCCAACTTGTTGTCCACCTGTGTATAACCTACAAATATACATGTCGCACAAGTTCTACTTTTTTCCATTTCATTATTTTACGTAAAAATACCTTCATTATCAATAGTATTTTAACTGTGTCGACTTGTGATATTTTCACGATTTTAATGGGCATCCGTGGTGTCCCAATATGTTAGAAAATGTTTTTTTAATATCGTTCGCTTCCTTGTCTACATAAATTCCGTATGTGAGTATTTCAATTTTTCTATTGTTTTTGGATTGCATTAGCAAGGTAATGTGTTATTACAGTCTACCTCTGATGAAACATAAATAAAATATACGACAGCTTAAGACAGACTAGAAATTTCTTTTTTGTACTCGCTTATCAAAACATGTCATTTCACGATTCGATTTGCGTGCGTAAAAAGCCATTTTAAGCACTAGTGCGTGAAGTAAAGTTGGTACTAACTGTAACTTGATTAATTTAATGACATTTTAAAATCATAAATCCCTAACCCTAATAGTATGGTGAGATGGTGGCCAGCTCATTGTTTTTCTGTGGAAATAATAAAACGACATGAAACAGAAATTGTTATATTTGGAAGGTATGTAATTCATTGTCAGAACAGCAACAAATATTGTATAAATTACATTCATTCATTCTTTTCAGAAATTGAAACGGAACAATTATTAAAAATTTTGATCGGGTAATTTTCACAACCAGAGATTGATACCCCAGGGATTAACTGATTGTTTGTTTCAATTGATCTCGATTGCGAAGGTCGAGTAACGTTGATTGTATTATTGCCTATATCTTGTATTTCAGATGTCGAACAAATTGCAGGAGGACTCGACATTTCTAACGGGGTCATTTTTTTAGCCAATTGAATTCTACTATGCAGAGATTTTTGACATATCCTTCTGCAACCGTAGATGATTTCCATCCACCATGCCTTTGAATTGAAAGCAAGTCACCTCCTTGATTTGCCAACAATGTCGCTGAACTCCTTCGGAAACAGTGACCAGTGAAGTTACTTGCGCTATTAAGCTGAAGGTACTCAGCTATTCGCATTGGAAGTAATTTGTTCTTCGCTTAATACTGCTGATTTTTTAGGCTGAAGTTGTTTCGTTGTCTGTTTTTAATTTAATTCTTTCGAATATCTCGTACTTCATTTCGTGGAAAAGATTATTCTGACGCTAAATTGTCATTGATTTCTAAAATTCAACAACTCTTTCTGAAGAAATCATCACATTTTTGCCGAAATCCGCTGTTACTAACCAACATTCGGTCTCTTCAGTATACTTTCTCGTTTCATTTCATCCTACATTTTTTTCATGGTTTCATTCACTTCAAAGTAATAATAAAGACCCTGTTCAGAACCTCAGAAGGGTCGTAGAATTAGGGCGAAGAAGGCAAGGGGGTGGTTCGTTCTTTAATTGTCGCTTGCGCACATTTGCACATTTATTTTGTTTTTTGCATTATTATAGAAGCATAAACGGTATCTTCTTAAGATCGTCAGAAGAGAAGCAGACGAAAAATTTCGTACCTAGGAATTATGTCTTGACAGTACACTATTTGCTGTTTTTTTATTATATTGACCAGATAACGGCTAAGCGATTATACATATTATTTATCTATGCCTCCATTGTGTTGTTGTAAAATAGTATTTAAGTTCTGTAGATAATGTGAAGCTTCCAATCCATACTACTGTATTCGTCTGATTAAACCTTTTTGTGGTTAAAATGTGGTTTGTGCCTAACAGAGTTAAAACCTAAATTGCTACCCATTTGCGACCTACTACTTGATACTTGTTACTATGTAGTTGCCAAGCTCTCTAGTTAGTAAATACGTGGTTTCTAGATGCTATTTTTATCATTTAAAGTTCTAGTTTATTTAATTTTCTAAAAGGATTGTTATCATTATTTTGAGTCGTTATCTGTACTCATTACCACTAAGTCAATGGCAGTACTTTATTTTGATTGGTGGCTAGTTACTTAAACCTTGACATTTTTTTTATTAATATGTGCAAAAAATATTTATTTGACAGCTGGTGGAGTTGTAGTAGTATTTGCTACGATATTACCTCGTTGTTAATAACATTGCGTTGTTAATTGTTTTCCCACAACGAATGGTACTCGACCAGAGAACACAAAACAATATTCGGTGTATGGCAATCCGGCCAAAATTCAGTCCCTACAACATTGAGCTGCTACTGTCATAGACTAGTCACTCTAACCACTTCGACCACTAACCCTTTGAAATGAAAGTGAGAATTATTCCTATCACTGGCACTGGATATGTTGAAGACAGATTATAGGATATGCTACTAGTAGAGTAATGTAACATTAATTCGATACCTTTCATGTGTCGATGGTCAATTAATCAATTCTGTATTTTTAAATATTTATATATTTATATATTAATATCTGTAGGGTCTATTTTCTTCTAATTTCTATAAATCTTGAACATAACCTCATAAACGTGTTAAACCTGACAACAAACAGGCAGGTATTGCCATGCGTTTGTGACGGATTATGAGGGATTCGATGTACTTACCTCAGCTATAGAACATTTAGTAGTTTTGTTCAGAGAAGGGTTACTGACAGTTACTAATTGTCTGAACGTCTCTCACTTCCAATTAGACGAACAATCATCCTGTATGAGCAGCAAGCAACTGCTTCTTTGAAAAAATACCAGTATTATTAACATTATCCTACTAATAATTGGTGTAAATTTTAGTTTTAATAGCGATGTTGTAGTAAAGTGCATGCTTTACCTTTCAAATTTCATTGTTGTCTAATTCTATATATAGCCGTAGTAGTATATAGAAGACATATTACAATAATATATCATTGGTATTACCTCGTAGCATTTGCGGTCTTCACAGCGCTCAGCCATGAAGATAATTACAGCCTATTTGAGAGTTTATCTCCTACTATTTCCATGTTTGTTCCAACATAAGAAAGTTTTATTGAGGAACTACAGATACCTATTACTTTCATGCAGAAATAATACAACGACACATAAATACACTATATTCTGTTTTTATTAAGAGGACCAAATAATAAAATCCCCTTCACATTAGGCAAATTAAACTGACAGCGATATTGGCGGTAAATTTAAATGATGAATTACAATCAAATCAAGTAGGTACTTGTTATTTACACTTCGATATTTAACTAAATTTCATGTATACAGCACATTTGTAAAAAAATAAGTGTACGATAATATTAATATGTATTTTATTATTTGCATTATATCTGTAGTATATCAAATATCTTAACATAAAATTTGTATTTTAGAAATTTAAAATTGATGTTACATATTATTATAAATTACAATAAAAAGAAGCACTAGTTGGTCCACCAAAGTATACAAAACTGGTGTAACTTAATTTTTCAATAATGATACACTGCTCCAAGGAATTAACGCACCATGTAGTAAACGATAATGAATTCGTTGCCGGTCGACTGGTGACAAGTTCTCTTTAAAGACGAATCCAGATTTTGTCTTTATAACTGTGATAGACGTGTTCGTGTGTACAAACGACCAAATGAACGATATGCTCAGTGCAATATTCTGAATACCACATTATTTGGTGGAGGTTCTGTAATGGTCTAGGGAGCCATATCTTTGACGCGCGTACGGATTTAGTAGTGTTAAATAATGGGAGTCTGAATATTGAACGGTATATACTGGACATCCTCCAAGACTATGTTGTGCCATTCGCGCCTTATATCGGACCAATTTTTTTTATTAATGCAAGATAATGTGCGACCGCACAGTGCTCGCATAGTTAAAAATTATATTGAGTCTGTTGGAATCAACACCACGAAGAAGTCCAGATCTCAATCCAATACAGCATGTCTGGGACATGCTTAGTAGATGCCTACAAGGTTATCCGCACCCTGCCAACAACTTGGAAGAGGTGGGGCGCCGCCCTGTTGAAATATGGAATGGATTGGAACAGAATGAGCTCGCTTATTTTGAGCATGAGTCACTGATGTGAAACCATTATTAGAAGCAGAGGAGAAAATACTCGATAATAAGGTGTTTTTATTAAAAATTTCGCTAAATTTCGATTTTTTTCCATTTTTCATTGATTTTCATTGTCGTTTAATTTGTAAAGGCTAATTTAGTAAGAGATTATCCAAAGTTGAGTATTAATGGTTGTTAGTGATCGAAGAATTGAATATACTTCTCTATCCCGTCATATACTGTTGTTTTCTAATGAATTTCTTAGTGGTGTGTTAATTTCTTGGAGCAGTGTATTATATCTTAAATCCATAACTCTGCAGTTCTTCAGCAGAATCAATATTACTGTCGCTGGTGTCGCTATCTCCAACCGCTCCGCTACATCATCTAATAAGCCATCTAAATTGCACAATTTGCCTTCTTTTTTGATTACATGTTCTCCAGATTCTGTCCACGTGTCTGAGGTTACATTTGTAAATGCAGTTAACAAAAGTTCTTTACTTCAGCTAAATTGAAGCTTTTATTTTTTGCAACTACTTCATTTTTTATTTGTACCTAATTCACTAGAATTCAATTCTCAATGTTGTGTAATATTCCTTGTGATGATTTATTATTTCCAACAACTGGAATCGCACCATAGAGGCAACGAACAGTATTTGTTTGTGAAGCAACCATTCTTGCATTTCTGCTTTTAGCAATTATTGTTATATGTTCACATGACAAACAACATAATTTTCCTAGAAGAAATAAACTACATAACGCGCGAACATCTGTTAATAATAGTGGTTCTAACGTTTAGGATACTCACCTGAGTGCCAGCTGATACGGTGATACTTCTGAGCTTATTCGTTAACGGAGAGAGCTGTGCAACTCGAGTAGTTTTCATTTCTTTGTCTTCTGTTTTTGACTAAAAACCTTTCAGCTAAAACTTCGTTTATTGTCAGGAAACCATTTATTGCATAAGTAACACAACGAGTTAAAGCAACCTTATACTAGTCTTGTATTTCTAATGTTAAATTGAATTGATATTGTTCTAGGAGATTAAAACCAATTATTGATTGACATGTTTTTCCAACTGGTTTAAGTTAACGGTTATGCTGCAGATTTTGCTTTAAATGCTGCTACAAATATTTTAGATCAGTAATACTTATGTATATTGAAAATTCGACACCGTTTGTCCTTAATCATCTCTTAGACAAAGACTAGTGCTGTCTTCTATATTTCGGCAACAAAGAACAGACGCCAAAATTAAACATTTTACACAATATCAATATATTTTTATAATCACTGCAACGGTCGCTTCTTTAAGCGTTAAAACCGTTGGACCGTTGACAATTTATTGTTGATGTACGAGGATAAAACAAGTCATCGGATACTAAATCAGGTTTATATTGTGTATGCCGGTGTATTGGAGTTGGTACTTTGCTGCTGTAGAAGAATTTATCTGGTGCGGTTGGTTTCTCTAATATTTTTCCGAAAACTTTTGACTTGTAATAGTATACTTGTTATGAATCACTTACGATTGACCGTCCAATTTCACCCTAATGGTACAATAGTTACATTTTCGAATTTTGTAAAAGAAACAGAGGACTGTTTGCTTCGAAAATCTTCAAAGGTATACAGGATTTGGGCTTATACACATGAAAACCTATCACTACGTCCTTCTAGTATTTTCAAGCGTCGTAATCATATTTTTTTCATATTATTTTTTCTTCCACCAATCGACACACCTTAACAGTAGTCAAGTCATATCTGATCTAACGCAAAAAAGAATACGACAAAATGTTCAAGTAATATTATATGCATGCCGAGCTTGGTAATAGCGATCTTGCGAGATTGGCGCACACGTGGCGTTTATATTTTCTGAAATAACTAAACTGTTTCTGGACGACTTCAAAAAATTTGACAATCGGAGAAGCAAATGCTATCTGCATACCATCGATATATATATCGCTTTTTAATGGTATGTCGGTACATAAACTCGAACTATGTAAAGTTCATAGAATATGTTAAGAGAGTCTAAAAGACAGTTACTGTAAAGAATACAAATATGGTTTGATTGGTAAAATCTTAAGTAAGATCAAGAAAGTCGAAATTGATGGCATTTCTCTTAGCATTTATGATAGGAATAATCTCCCATACTACTAAATAATCGTTAGTGGTTAGAAATCTCGGAAATCATAGACTAACAGATAGTTCTCTAACTTTTGCCGAACAACTTGCTGAACGATATAGTCATAATACCCGGAGAGATGTTAATAGTATTACAGAAAGTTATTTAATCGAGCGTTTCCTTCGAACAGCTTTATAGATCGTCTCGAAAGAGGTTACAGCATATGTGCGAACCGTAAGACATAAATTACTACGGTTCTATATATAACAAAATCGGTTTAATTCCGTCTTTCCTTATTTAAGACATCCAGCTGTTACGCTCAGCTATTTATACATTGGAAGTTCAACGGCATTTGCGGAAAATGCATGTGCAATTTGTCAAGGGCGTTCTCTAAAATTAAACCGCTTTGGACAGATTACTTGATGTTTTTGCTGTAAACAAATCGCATTTAACAGGAAAATTGTTTAGAAAAATACGTTCTTTTTATTGAAAACTTCATCATATTTTTCATTAGACGGGTGTTGCGAGTAAAGATATAATACAAAAATTTTATATTTAGAATTGTGCTATTTTAGAAACACTGATTTATTTATAGCCGTTTTGTTTCAAATAGGTCTCAAGATGTTTACTTCTTATGCGAATACATTTCATGATTTTTAAATCTCCTGTTAACAAAATATTATTCTCGGGATTCATATTTGAATCATTCTTATTGATAATATGTATCTAAGAAGTATAAGTAATTAGGGGATATAATATCATTACCTATTGTTCTTGTTTTGTAAAAGGTACTCGAATTCAGATTGATTTTCTTTAAATTAATTTAATTTACGATTCCTATTCATTATGTCGGCTTGAAAGGTATTTTAAATTATTCCATCGCTTCATACGGATATTGCTGCAATAAATTTACCTAATGATGATATATTTGTCTGTTTAGTAGCAGCCTTAACGAATGCGGGGTAATTCTAAAGAAGAACTTTTCTGAAAGTTATTTCAAAACTTACTTAACGACTTGCAAAATTCAGACAATCTAAACTAGTTAACTGCTACATCAGTGCTACCATAAGTTCTATTATTTTCCATTTTTGTTTATTTGATGTTGGGATAAATTTTGTATATAATATACATCGATTCTATGTAAACTTTACACTAAATTAAACTCTAATTAAATAGGTTGCGATTGTTTAAATTGTAGATAAAATTGCAATATATTGTTATTTATTCCATTAATTTGGTCGAGATAGAAAACGAGATAGTTTGTTGATTTGGTTTTATTCCAAATAATTTTCTCTATCTCTAGTAGAATATCGCCATTGGGACATATGTAGTTACCTACAATGGATCAATATCTATTTGTAAATATTTGAAGTAGATAGCGCATCGCTGTCTATACAAGCGATTTACGACTACCATTGGAAAAACATTTTCTTCAGTGCAAGTAAAATTTCAAAATTGTCAAAATCCTTACGAATAGCTTTTCCTTTCTTTTTACGTATATGTACAGTCTCTTTGATTTTAGCTGTCACAGCATATATCTCAGCTACTGTTAGAGAAATGACAAAATGTTATAGAGGAAAAGTTGTTCTACATTTAATTTGCTATTGTTCTTTACAACCAAAAAAACAATTGAGCATCAAGTAGTCTAGATGTAGCAACTATTTTCAAAATTTTAAATGGAACATTCCCAATTTTATTGCATATTCTAAAGCTCTAAGAAATTCTCTTTATAACGATATGCCACATGACATAGTTCTCTATTCAATTAAAGATATAAATCGATAATTACGTAACAAATGCTTAGTTGCATTAAATACATCGCTTTGAGCAGGTAGGCGATGAAAACAATTGCTGTAGCTTTAGTGTCAAACTAACTGAACAAATTCCTGCATAGTGTATAATTTCATCTTAAATAACACGAAATGGGCGACAATCATTATTCTAATGATGAAAAAATAAAATATGTCAAGTAAGTACATCAGATGTAATGACAATAATAAAGAAGTTTGTGTGATGTATCAAGGTATGTATCCAGATAGGAAACATTCACATCCTCGTACTTTTACAAGACTCGAAAGTAATTTACGAAGAAACGACGGCTTGATGATCAGATAGGAAGAAATGGAAAATGAAGATATTTTAATATTGGGGCATTTTAGAGCATCTCCATGAAACAAACAACATGTTTATGTTACTTGTCCATAAGATCTAGACAATCTTAAAAATCAGATCCGTTGCGCGTTTGACCAAATAACACCATGAATGTTGCAAAAAGAGAGACGAAACTGAATAAACAGATCTCAAAAATGTATTACAAACAACGGCCACTTAGAACAACGACTCTATAAACTGAAATGTTTAACTTAGATTACTTATAAAGGTATTTGCTTATGTTGGTAGGTGGTATTTATGTTGAATGGCCTACGTTATTAAAATAGCATTAAAAATTATTCAACTGAAAGTTGACAAATGGTTTTCATTTCTTTCAGCGCCTAGTTTTTCGAATGAAACTGTTATTTATGTAACGCCCAGTTGTCACTTAATTATGGAATTATACCTTTAATCGAATAGAGAACTATGGCATGTGGTATATCGTTGTAAAGAGAATGTCTTACAGTTTTAAAATATTTATTAACATTGGGTATGTTCAATTTAAAATTTTGAATGTAGTTGCTACATCTAGAGTATTTGATGATCAATTATTTTTTTACTTACAAAGTATAATAGCAAATTAATTGTAGAACAACTTTCCTCATATAACATTTTGTCATATCGCTAATAGTAGCCGCAGTATCTGCTGTGACAACGAAAATCAAACAGACTGCATACAAGCATACATCTTTCAATGCGTTACATCGGAAAGCATATCGAAATATGATGCTACAAAGATAAGCCTTCTTAAAATAATTTACGAAAAATAGCATCATACTATTTCTCTTGCATGAAAACGATATTATATCAGAGTGATGTCGCAAAAGCGTCACAAACTACATTAAAGCTTTTGAAGATATTGCGTCACGTCACATTGACTTTTAAGACATACACGTCGATTCACTTTCCGAACGTTTAGGGAGTTTTTCGTGTTCCTTTTTCAGCCTATGACATACACACTTCTATTCAAGTGCGTTATCGGTTTACGGTGTAGTCTTGCTAAAGAGTATTCTAGAGCTGACGCAGAAGCATGTCGTATAGGACGTTTCAAAATATTATTTTTTAGGAAATTGCTTTGTAGAAAGAGTATTTCTAACGTTTTATTAATGCTGCTACTGCATGCATGCACATACACACATAAGTGTAATAACCAAGGTAAAATAATATTCCACGTTAATAGATAGATATATTTAGCGTTGGGTGAAATCCAAACAATACAAATGAATAGGATCTCATATTTAAAAAATAATTTCCTACAGATCAGACTTCGAACAAAAATTGTGGTTCCATTTTTCTAGTAAACAAGATATAATTGTGTTTTATTGGGTTTTTATGGCTGTGCTTAGAAATTTAAGATAGAAATGAAGATATAATAAGTAATTTAAGATATAAGCAATCTTGGAGATAATTGATAATAATAGTCCAGTCATATTATTGTATTTCAGTTGAATTTGCTGGTGTTTATATTTTTTTCCTTTTCATAATTTAAAAAACTTTTCTGAATTTATTTCATCTCTTTTTCTTCTTCATATCTTTTTGGAGCTCCTTTACGTTGACAAGAATTGTTAAAAAATAATTAGAGAAATAGCATAAAAAGCAAATATTTATGGCTTGTTAGTGATACTAATAATACATGTTCTGCGATATGACAAAAGAAGTTCGATAATTTTTAACTTTGTTTTTTTTTTCCTAATCTATGATTGGTGCAACTAGAATATCTTCTGAAGCTGTATAACTTTGTTGCACTATCACTTTTTACAATTTTCTCTCGCCTTAATAAGTAATATTGCGTTAATTGGAGAGCGTTCATGCAAAATCAGACATATCCACATAACGTTTCGAGAAAAACGAAAAAAACAGTTTACTCTAAGAATGTTGTAATTATAATTGTGCAACTTATATGACAAGTTGTATGGCAAATAATGTTTTTAACACTATTATGATTATGGAAAAAATGTACGTCCTCTGCTAAAAAATTAAAAAAAAATAGTGGATATGTATTGTTTTGCGTGAATGCAAGGGTTGCTGGCAACACAGTTTTGCTACAAGTGTGTCTGGTTTTGTTGTTGGTTTTACGAGAAAAAGAGATTAGAAAAATGGTACTCTGAAATGTTTTTATTGACAAATTGAAATGAAGAATACAACAGGAAACAACAAATACAACAACGGCCATGGTCGTCTTTCAAACAGTCACAACAAGTGCAGTTCCTTTACTATATTCTGCGTTGTCTTTTTCTTCTTGCGTCTGTGGTATATCGTCGATAAAATTTTTTTGTCCTGTTTCGCTCGATATATTATATTAAGTTTAAGTTTCAAATTGAATATGCATGATTTTGACTGAACTAGCCAGGACTGGTTTAGATTACTATGGTATAAAACTGATGTTTAATCATTCTGACCATTGTAAACTATACAAACGACTAAGAACACTACGAAATCATATCAAATTAAATTTTGGCCAAAGTGAAGATATCTGATTTTGCATGAACTCTCCTCAATTGTTTACCAACAAGGAATTAGTCGCTACAATTGCACAACCAGACAGCAATCGATAGTACCACGTTGCAGATAGATTACAATGTTTACAAATGTAAGACACTTTCAAATTTCTCGTTGCACCTTTTTAACTGATAGCTACAAATATATGTATTCTGGATATCAGACCTGCAAAAGCATTACCTACACTAACGTTTACAGCAACACAATTACAGCAGCACAACATTTAAATTTCTAGTAGAAACACTCCAATATTTTATTTCGAACGTGGAAGTGGAAGACCAACCACAACCCAAGTTTCAGCAATGCAGGGCAACTTTCTTGACTGGAAAGATTGTACAGTGACACTTCATGATCTATGGTATCAAATAGCGTGTACCCTGATTGTTCAATTATTGGACCCTCGAATCTGAAATGAATACTACGGTTCATTACTGGTAAAGTTTCTGGAACCAAATCATCTATGAGGTATTTTATGTTGGAAATACATGGGCAGATGCCATGCTCTAACAGACTATCAACATTGGGAAGAAGATGTATTAACCTTAAATTTTCCAAATCTTGCATAACATATCAATGCAATCTTATTTCATTCATCTACTGTGGTATATGCTAATGTAAAAGGCAAAT